>JAHZNI010002190.1:0-25570 GCA_027744415.1 Seira ritae | reverse complement strand
TATCAAAATTACAATTTCAAAATACTTTAAATTTGTAAAACTGCGTCAACCGCTAACAATTATGTAGGTACGTAAGTAGGTAT
Source organism: Seira ritae (assembly GCA_027744415.1). Taxonomy (NCBI): domain Eukaryota; kingdom Metazoa; phylum Arthropoda; class Collembola; order Entomobryomorpha; family Entomobryidae; genus Seira; species Seira ritae. The sequence continues at coordinate 25,487 of JAHZNI010002190.1, read as the reverse complement.
AGGCATAAAGCCTTAAGGCAGATTACATACATAGATGTCACATTGTGTCTGTCAAATTGTCATAAACAGAGAGACGGAAAAAATGGCGAAAAATTGTTTGGAAAACACTCACGAAATTAAATGAGACAGGATGATGATGATGCATGCCTCTACCTTTACATACATATATTATATCGGTTATCTACTCTTATCCAGTAAATAATATTACTTTAGAGTTACCTTCTCCATTGCAAAAAAATTATACAATGGCAATTGGGAAATCTAAAGGGTATGAATGAGCACCGATACCGATACACCGATGGCATAATAAATATGCGGGCTTTACATTGAAACTCTAATGGTAGAAATAGACAGAGGAGGAATAATGAGGATGAGTTTGAGGATGTTGACGGTGCGGTGCACGCGAATATTATCTTCATGTTGTTTACTCGCTTGTTTGCTCCTTGTTTTGTTGTTTTCTTTCGGTCTCACGAAATCGTTAGAGATGAATGAGCAGAAGAGGATATTATTATTATCGTGATAAATTGCTTTGTTTACTTCCTCTCTTTCCTCCTTCTTCCCATCCGCTTGCCTGGCCTGGCCTGGCCTGTTCTTATTTTCATTTTCATCATGAATGACGGATTCGATTGAAAACGATAATAAAATAGATATATTTTTTCGTGTGAATTGGAATTGGAAACTCGCTAGTGGAGTTGAGTAAGCAGTTTCGTTTATTGTAACGCGCTATTCACTACCCACAGAGCCATTAAGCCCAATTGACGACTACAAAATATTATTACGTACTTGTACCTTTTACCATAACTACCTGATATATCAGATAGTTATGCTTTTACTTGCTAAACTACATCATACATAAATACTCGCTAGCTTTACAGAGCTCAGGTTTCATTTAATCCTCTCCCTGCACTGCACTGCACTGCATGCATCTGATCTGATCCATCTGATCTGATCCATCGTCATCGTCATCGTCAAGGAAATGATCTCGTCCTGTTTTAGAAAATGAAATGATTCTCCAGACTCCACTCTATCTACTATAGTCTGGCTGGCTAGAGCGATGATGATGATATGGAAACCAAGTCATTTTGATAAGATACATCTCTGGATTTTTTAGCAGGCTACATAACAGGCCATAAAAATCAAGGCAAAGTGGCGATAGCAATTTTCATACTTTTTTTTATTGATTCTCATCCATTCATTGCCCGCTTTTGTAATTTACTAGATAAGTGTGCCAGACTATATAGTAGTGAGCCCTTGCTTGCATCAAGCCTATCTAACCAGCAGCAGCAGAGCAGCCACCGAGGGAATGACATTATTAGCAGTTTAGTTGGCAATGAAACTTGATTATACTGCACTTTACTTCCCATTTTCACCGCAATATATTACATGCCATTGGCTTTGGATTGGACCGACCGACGACCGTGATCATGATCATGATCATGTTCATTTTTATTTTTTTCTCTCTCTCTCTCTCTCTCTCTCTCATAGCCATAGTCATAGTCATAGTCATGCCAATACAAAACACGTAAGTAAGGGGAAAGCTGAGAGAGAAAAAAATATATATAAAGTTGTTTGTTCCATTTTTTTTTTCTTTCACTTGCTTGACATGGTGAAAAAAAAGCCACCGGTATATGTATAGCTTCTTAGAAAAAAAAGAATGAGGGAGAGAAAGGAGTTAAGTTGTTTTGTTGCTCTCCATAGTCTACTCAAAAAAAGGCAAGCCAACAAGTTCATAAAATTTATCTCTCTGGAAATGGCACAATAACGCTTAGTTGAACAGTAGGGTTTCCAGCTTTTTAACGGCATAAGTGCTACATTCTCAAAAAAATGTGGTAGAGGTGCTATGGTGGTTGGTTTCATAGTCCTCCTCGTATTTTTTTTCCTGGTATTTTGCTATTTCTTACAACGACTCACTCCTCTTTATTACTTGCTTACGACTATTATCATTTTTCTCTCTTTCGAGGAGAAAAGGAGAAAAAAAATCAGTGTATATTTTTTTCAAAGATTCAAAAATGACACATTCCTACAGAGAAGAGGTAAATACGTGAAAAGGAGACATCAGCTTCGGAAAAAAGGGGAAAATATCCTTTTGCCTTTTCATGCTTCTGCTTCTGCTTGCGATTGCGATTGCACAAAATCTCCTTGTAAATATAAACAAGTCAAGAAAGATAGTCAAGTCATTCCTTTCGCGAGCTTCTCTCTTCCTCTATTTCGTGGAGAGATAAAAGAAAGTCTTCTTTTCCCCGACTAGGACTAGACTAGACTCCTTCAACACCTCATCTCTCTCTCTCTCTGAACTGAACCGAACCTGGGCTTCCTGTTGTTGTTCTGAAAAGCCGCGGAGTATGTAGAATAGCGTGTTTTTCTTTACAGTCACACTCACACAGACAGTGCGAGCCATATGCTTCTCTTCTTCTTCTTCTTGTTTTGTTGACTTGTAAGCAAATTTCGAGTTTTTCGAGAGAGACGAGAGAGGAGGAGGAAGCAAAGGAGAGATTCCTAGATTCCTGGAGAGGAGCGGAATCGCGAATGCGAGTGAGGAAGAGGAGAACGGCAGGCTTTATGCTGTCGTTTTTGTTGTTGTGTTCTGCTTTGAATGAGCTTTTCTCATGCTAGATACTTTTGCTCACTTATGTCATGTTAGTAGATATTATGTTGTTGTGTAGCCTTTAAATAGGGAATGCACAACATAACACAACACAACATGATTTACTCCAGAAGAAGAAAGTTAGTATTTATGCAGCAGCTCCTTTCCCCTCTTCCCTCCATTCCTTGTTTGGATGTTTTGGGGGAGACAACTCGCCGCTCGAGCTCAGCTCAGCTCAGCTCGGATGTTTTCCTTTTTGCTTTCTGGAGTAAATAAACTAAACTAAACAAGCCATTTTCTCCGTCCGGGACAAGGGGCATCGTGATACTAGCTAGAGCTCCTTGGGAGGAGGAAACGCTTTAATCCTACTTATAAAGTCATTTCACATACTAAACTTGTTTTCCGCACATTTATTTTTCAAACTTTTTTTTTCCTTTCTCTAGTAGTTCAGTTCAAATGTCTTCTCCTAGGAGGGAATTCCATGTTAGTTAATTTGCCTAAGCATTATGTATGGCATAGCATATGTACGATCTACTAAAGCCCTAATCTATTTTTCAAACTTTTTTTTTCCTTTCTCTAGTAGTTCAGTTCAAATGTCTTCTCCTAGGAGGGAATTCCATGTGGAATTGTATGCAAATATACATGCATTTTGTGGGAAATCATGGGTGAAATAATGTTATTTACAATGATTTACCGCACAATGCACTGCAATACAAAGGAATACTCACATTTTTCTTCTCTCCGCTTTCCCAATTGAATCAGATGTGACATATATGAGGATGAATGGAAAATGGAGGAGAAAGTAGAATGCATAGGTATGTACTTCATTTTTTATATAAATACTATACCATAAAGTAGAATCCTCTTCTTCCGCTTCCTATTTCCATTTCCTAATGCATTTTGTAGTATAATACATATTATGTATTCAATTCAGTTGGATTGGAGAAAGAAGAAGAATGAATGAATGAGTTGTCTCGTGGATTACTTTATTCACTCTCAAGTCTCTCTCTCTCTTTAGCCACTTCATTTACTCTGCGCTCCATTTATTATTGATAATCATGCTTTTGTGCTCCCAACACACGTTTTAAGTAGTAATGCTATCGCAGAGAGGGAAATGAGTTTTTGAGTGGCATGGCATTATCAAAAAATAAACTACTGCTTTCTCCGCCTGTTTTATTTTCTTATCTAGGTACATAATTATGTATACAGTTAGGAAGAAATCGAGACTGTCTAGTCTGGTCATGCCATATGCCGTTCGCTGAACGTAAGCATAATGTAATATGTCAGTGGATTTTGCTCCACAGATTGACATTCAAGCAAGTCGAATGTCATCCCTTTCCCTTGTCTTCCTCTTCTTCCTTTCATTTCAGAGTATCTAACTGGGACCGGAAGAGGAAAGCCCGATCCCAATCAGGGACGGCGCTGGCTAATAATAGACGGTTGGACAATAATGGATTATCCGGATAAAGCCGGGCAATATCAAAACCCAAATAGCCGGATAATATTAAAATTTCTTAAAATGTTACTCAAACTTAAAAAAACAAGGCGTATCAAAGAACATTTGAAGGAAAATTAGAAAAGCTAATGAAAGGGAATCGCAATAAAATTATTTCGGCCTTGAATTTAAAATAGATTAGGGCTTTAGTAGATCGTACATATGCTATGCCATACATAATGCTTAGGCAAATTAACTTAGCCTATATCACATGTATTGCATTTGCATCTGGGGTATACTATTGACCGGCATTGTCCATTATTTGCCAAAAAAATCCATTATTGTCCCGCTACTGGCAAATAATGAATAAAGGTCGGCCAAAATCCATCTCTGGTCCCAATCTTGCTGCTTTTTGCACAGACATACATAAACTTAAAAAAAATTATGCTGGACTAGTTATGTAAGCATATAAGATTTTTTTAAAGACCCAATTTGATCTCAAGAAATTAAGACTGGAGAAAGAAGAGGCTCAAGTAACACATTTTAATGGACTAAAAATGTCCCCCAGACTAAAAAAGGAACAAACCAGTTCCATTAATAATACTTCCACTTCTAGTTCCACATTTTGTGTACATTTACTTAGGCAAGGAGGAAAGAAAACGGACTAAAGAAGATCAAACAAATCGTGATTTTTTATTTCTCCCCGCGCTTCATCCTCCTTCCTTTCTATGTATTCTGCCTTCATTAAAAAATCTGAGCAATTGCCATTTCCATTGCCATACGGTGAGTTTCTCATCGACATCTATCATAATACATTTACCTAGTAAGCTTTTCTCTCTTCTCCTTCACTTAATAAGGATGTAGATAGGTACATATGTCAACAAAAGCGAGAAAGAACAGCGTTTCAATATTTATGAAGAGAAAAGAAACACACCAAGCAACCACTTTGCAATAGTCATAGTCATAGTCATAGTCGCACTCTCAAATAAAAAAAAGAACAAAGTCATGAAATGTAAATGTGTGATATGCATTGTATAACATAACATACCACAAAAAACTTTTTTCTCTCCTGCTAGGTATTTTTACAGTCGTTATTTTGATTCTATTTTTTTTTTCATCGTAAACGAATTTGAAATGAGCGGGGAGAAGAAAATTAGGTAAATTTTCTATATTATTTAGGCGGTGGTAGTGGCGTGTTCACTCGAATATATTGTATCATGCTTGCATGAACACGCCTTTTCTGACTCGCTAATAATGCGATGCAAAAAAGTTGGTTACGATGCTATGGTATAGTAGCATCTCCAAAGAAATGTAGTCTTTTCCCCTTTTTTATTTTTGGGGATGAGGATGATGATGAAGATGAGGAAGTCAACAGTCCCCGTAATAATAAGACAAGTGTACACGTACAGCTGAAGTGTAAAAAAAATTATGCATGGTACATAGTGGTAGTGGTAGTGGTAGTGGTGTACATGTTCTCTTCTGATTTCTGTCGTGTTTACTCTTCTTCCCATTTTTTTTATTTTGTGGCCGAGCCGAGCTCAGTATATTTTTTACGAGTGTGGAAGACTTATATTTTTATCGTTTTCAGAATTGGAAGGAATAGTGGAAGAGAGAAAGGAGGACACCCTCACTCACAAAAAGATGTACATTGTAAATGCTTAAAACCTGTATAGGCTTGTAGTTCAAAGAAATAGAATTCAAATTTGGAAGAGTTGGAAAATTTTTATAGCGCTTGCACTTTCTACTAAAAATGGAGACTGGGTATCCACTGTTCATTTTAATGTTTGGTTTTCGGTTTGCTCCTTAAAACTGACTGAGTGGAAATGCAGGTATTTCAAGATACAATGGTGGGGAAAGTGGGAAACTCAGATTCCGGTTCTGATTCTAATAAGGTGAGGTACAGGGCTCTCTCCACTCTCTCTCTCTCGACCTGAATGAGACCCGATGGGCATCAGCAATATCAGCATCACCATTTCCCATCACCACTTTAATGGCAAGAGGAAAGTTTTTGTAGAAGAGAGAAAGTTTTTAACTTTATTTTCACCTACCACTCCACTCCATACATACATACCTTGCGTAGGTAAGTAAGTGGAGTCAGGAGACAAGAGAGCAATAAAATATTTTTTTTTGCAGAAGTAGTAAAGCTCATTTATGACTGGACTGGAAATTTATTTTTTCTTCATCTCGACGAAGTTGTTGGCCTTTGCGACGACGACGACGACGTATCCATGCCCGACAAAAGTTACCGATGTATTTATGGAATTTTGAAAGTTTAAAAAAATATTTGGAATCCGGAATCGCATATTTTGCACGTATGATATTCAATGATAAATATGATGCAGCTGGAAAGTAGCTAATGAGCCATGATGAACATAATGGGTTTGCTTGCTCCAGGTAAAATACAGCATCAAGAATAACAATGCCAATGCCGATTTATGCAATGCATGATGTTGTTGATGATATAATGATGGAATTCGATTCTGAGATATGTATTGTACGCGCAGCATATTACCTACTCCCCGCTCCCCCTCACCTCGGCTTCCGCAGCAGAGAAAAGATGGAAATGTCAAAGAGACTGACGTGGGATGAGGCAGACGATTAATTTAAAATAAAAATGGCAAACAAGAAAAGATGTTCTTCTTCGTAGACAGTATAGACAAGGCAGTAGATATCCTCAGAAAAAAAAAATTTCTCTCCTTGATCACCTTTAAGTCCCGGAGAAAAAAAAAAGATAATCAATAACAAAAAATGCTATGCATAATACAGCTACAGCTATCTCTGGACGTTAGGGTTGTTTCTCCTCCAGACTGGAGCAGGAGCTGGAGCATTAGCATCATCAACATCAACTCAGATAATATATTATAGCTTTCTCTCTCTCTCTCTTTCGTCGAGAATGATTCATGGAGTTTTTATGCCTTCTCGTCACTCGTCAAACTCACTCCAGAACTCCAGCACCACCACCAACTCCAGCAATCCACTCACTCGAGAAGGAGGAAGGTGAGGAGTGAACAATAAAGAGCAGCACAACCAGGGAAAGAAGAAAGTACACTATTTTTGTGTATTAATAACTCGAGAGAGAAAAAAAAAATCTGATCTGATGCGAAAAAAATTGTATTGAAGTATTCCCTTCATTCATAATTTTTTTTTCCTTCGCTCACTTAACCATAGCATAGCCATTATATTCTTATACAGAGTTAATGTACTGTGCACACAAAGAAAGATGAAAGATGGAAGGAGAGAGAAAAAAAATTCATGAGGTTCGTTCGGTTTGGTCGGTTCTTGAAGGACCTCTAAAAATACCTCTATAGTCTAGAGGATCATTTCAGATTTTTAGGTTTTGTATCACTCATGTACATAGAATGTTATCGATATTATTTTTTTCTGATGAAAATTCTGCATAAATAATGCAGCACGCCTGTAGAGAGAGAAAAAAAGTGGAGGAAGAGGAGGAGGAGGAGGGAAAAAAGAGAACAAGTCGACACATCTGCAGATATGACAAGCCTTCATCTCTTGGAATATTCTGAGGGACGATTAATGACTTGCCAACACCAAATTCATAAGCAAGCGCCAGCAAAAGAGGAATTTATTCACTTGCTTTATAAAAAATATTACAAGAGGGAAATTTTTTTTGTTTTCTGTTGCTCTTCTTCTTCGTCTTTCTTGCCAGAAAAAGTATTAGATACATATTATATGCAATGTTGAATTCGATTTTGAGAAGAAGCCGCGCAAATCATTTCACAATGTGGAATACTTACATGCTTCCACGCAGAGTGTGACTTTTATCCATATTTTACGAAAATTCAATGGAAGAAATGAAAATGAATGAAATGGAAGAAAGTGGATCGATAAAAATTTTTTGGCCAGGAAATTTAAAATATGTTCCTTTTTATTTGGGAAATAACTTCATACGTGTTTTACCGGTTATCAAGAAATACATATATGCATAAAGTTTCGAGTTGATATTACAAGCTCAGTTTGAATTTTCCTCATTCCTTCAAAAAAATAAAGTTGCAGAAGAGAAATTAAAATTAAACGTAGGTATGAACAGAAACAGTTTAGTGGACAAATTAGTCCTTCTTTTGCCTTTAAATATGGCTTAGATGTCAATAAGCTCTTGTATCATTAAATATTTTAGATTAAAAGCAATAACATCCATTTCATCCAGGGCTTCACTTTCATCAACCTCACTTAAGGTGGATAAAACCATTTCATCCTGGATGGATAAAATTACTATCCACTGGATGGTCGCACTCTGCTTCCACGCAACTTTGACTGACATTTTTCTAAGCTTGTGTCAGAGTTGCCTTAAATATCAGAGAATTAAATATTGTGTTCTATTTCTGTTTGGAAAAAAATAAATGCTAATTAATTGCTTTCTTCCACAATAAACAGTTTACTGCGTGCGTAGATCATCAAATCATGATATGCCCCTTGAGAGGAGTAGAGGCAGTGAAACGAGGAGAGAAGCAATCAAGCAAGCAAGGCAACGTTTCACAATTAAATCCTCGGCAATTTGTAATGCTACCGCGGAGAGTGACAGGCTGTTCAGTTTTTTTTTCAGTTCATGTTCATGTTCATATTCATGTGTCAGAAATGGAAAGCACTACATTACATAAGTGCAACAACAGGAGAACACAAGAGTCACGAAGAATCAGGAGAAAAGGAAGAGCGTTTCAACCGCAACATTTTGTATTTTTATTCTTCTGAAAAAAATAAGAGGAGGATTGCATAGACAAAATTGGCTTTACATATGTACTTGTGGAGAAAAAATGGACAAGTTAGCAGCACGTAGGGAAATGGTGTGTGAACACGATATCCTCATCATCGCATCGTAGTGATCATGGTGATCTTTTTTATTTTGTTGATGATGTTGATGATGATGATGGTCGCGTGAGCACGCGACAGACATAGACAAGGAGGAGTACAAGCACAAGTGTAAAGAAGGCCTACCGCCACCACCGCGAAAAAAAAAAGAGAAATTGGAATGGGTTGCCTATTAAAAGTAATGAGGATGCCGACAAGTAAAGAATGCATCTTAAAATGAATACATTTATCTGACCAGACAGACCACACCATACCACACCATAAAAAGCAGAGAGAGAGAGAGAGTGAAAAATTGTTGTTCCCTCGTACATAATTGCGTAAGTACGTTATAAAACTAAATTATTCCAATTCCTCACATTCAATTTTGTTTTTATTGTGGTGGATGTTGTTTGGACTGGGATTGAGTTGCGTGCGTGCGCTGCTCTGGGTTCTGGATGGTGGACGGAGGAGAGAAAACAGATTTGTCAAGGGAAAATACAAATGAAGACGAGATATCTTTTTAAAATTTGGGGAGTATAGGTACTAGACCAGACTAGATGAAGTGAAGCAGCCTCTTTTTCAAAGAATGACATGTGAACAACAAAAATCAGTCAAAAATAATAATCCCGTGAAAGCACGCAACGCAACTCAACTCAAAAGAACGCACAACGCAACGGTTTAAATAGCTACTCTGCGGATTGAATTGGACTGAACTGGACCACTCATCATTTCAACCATTTATATTTTTTCATATTTAAGTACAAACTGAGGTCTTTCTCTTGTCCCTCGCTGCCTCTCATAGTCAGACTCTGTGGAAAATCTAAAAATACTTTACTTTGGAGAGATAAGGATAAGACCATTCTCTTCTCCCCGGGAAAAGGTGCGGAAATACATACATGGCATGGGAGAAAGGCAATGAAGTCAGAAGATTCATTGCATCATCATCATCCTTACTGGCTTGGCTAAGAAGAATGAGTGACCAAAGACCTCACTAAACTGACTAGACTACACTCAGAGATGGATTTTGTCCGGACAATATTCTTTATTTTCCAGGACATGGAAAAAACGGACTATATGGGAAATAATAGAAAATATGGACAATAATGGGTAATAATGGATAATATTCCGTCTGCTATGGTATCATATTACCCCTTTTACTCCATGATTACCCTGGTATGTATATATCAGCACTGTATAATAATACTGTCCGTTTTCCAAGTCTGATATCGCCATTATTGTCCGGACAATATTATACTGTCCATCCCCTGATTATTGCCCAGCGCCAAGCCTGACTAGACTAGACAGCGATGAAGATGATGTACCCGATCCAAACCCAACGGTAAATCTATTGCATTCGTTTGGTTCTGTTCTGATTCTGGTGCGGATGACGATGCTGATGTTGATGAGAAGAAGAATGATTAGGGCAGTGCTGCCGAGTGCCCTGCTTCACATCTGTCAAATTGAGTAAACAGAGGCCAAATGGTCTTGATCTCTCTTGTCCTTTTTTTGGCATCATCCATCCATCCATGCTGTACAGAGTACAGATAAAAAAAATGTATGTATATCTAAGTAAAAGCATCATCATCATCATCATGGATGGATGTTGATGTTGATATTGTTGACGTGATGATGTGAGATGTTACACACTTTCCCGTGCTGCAGTTATTTTAGGTGAGTGGATGTGGATGGGCGATGGGCGCATGCATGCATGACTAGTTTGAGGCTTCTCACTGTTACAGTTACAGTTACATTTTTACTACCTATGTATATTATGCTCCTTTTAGCCACGTCAGCGCACCACTTCCTAAAGACTAGAGTTCTTTCGATTCTCTAAATAGCCGCCATCGCCATGTGATTCCTCCAAACATCAGCATTATATAACACGCATGAGAGATGATCACTTGAAATTTGTTTGTTAGCTCTTTCTTCCTCCGGCGATCGCGATCCGCGATTTATGTATCGTATCGAATCAAGGTGTTTTAGCTATTTCGCTTTAGATGAACGAGACTCCAGCTAAGTAAGCACTTAGCAATCGCAGCATCCAGTAGCTATTTTATTTGCTAAACTGGACCTTCATTGGCCGTCGTACATTACATTGTGGATGGAAATGATTGCAGCCGGCAAGCCAAGCTCGACATGAGCATGGCAATGGCAATATGTATGGATTATGGATGTATGTATCGCGGATGTTTACCAAAGGTGATGTGATGTGATGATGTAGCTTTGTTTAGTAAACCTATCTCGTAAAAAACAGAGATGGAGAGAGAAAGAGGATTGTTGAATGCTTATGCTTTTCTCTCGGAGCGAAAAAAATAAAGAGATTGATCACTGATCCCATTTCACTTTGGCTTTGGCTCTTGTATTTGTGTGTACCGCCGAGAAAGAGAGATGTTAAAAGGGAGAAAAAAATATATATATATTTGATGCAAGCAAAGGCAAACCTAAACAAACTGCCATGCCAGCAAAGCAAAGGCAAGGCAGGCAGCCGTGGTGTGGTAATAGTAAGTCAGCACTCCAGGGAAGAATCAAGTGGGATGATCATATCATGATGGGGAGCAACCGAGCAACAGAATACACACTTTCTTTCTGTCGGTGAGACAAGAGCAAGAGGGTCGGGTCGGAGAAATGAGTGTCAACGTCAACTCAACAATTTCTACATTTACTTGCAAACCTAATATGCAATCCATGTAATGCCAAAAAAATTTCCCTCTTTTCGAAATGGGATAAATATAAGTAAATCCAAAATAGCAGGACTACATGGGTAACTTGAGACACAAGAAAATTTCCGCGATTATATACTTCGAATCCTCCATTCTCCATGTCAAAAAGTTTCCTCGTTCTCATTCTCAAAAGACAAGCTTGAATGGCTTTTGCTCCTACTGCTACTGCTATACTCCCCCATAATCTCTGGGTAAACGGTAGTGAAATCGTGAAATCAATGTCATATAATATTGCAACTCTGCTCGTTACTGTCAAACTTGAGCACTTTCCCTTCAGGCAATCAGGAAAAAAATCGCTGACTGAGGACATACATATATACACTTTTTTATATTTGCGCTCAGCTTCGCAAAAAAATAAATTTCTCACATCAAGATCAAGCTATCACTTTTCCTCGAGATCGTCCACGCATTGTTCAGATCCAGAATTCAGAGCTCTACCTGGCCTGCTTGCAGTACGCATATTACTAACCAAAAACCAAACCTGCATTGCAACAACAGTCGTCGGTGAAAGACAAAATCAGAGATAGATTTTTTCCGGATATTATTCCTAATTTTCCAGCACATGAAATATAATGGAAAATATGGGAAATAATGGAAAAAATGGACAATAATGGGTAAAATGGACAATACTCCGTTTATTATGGTATCATATCGCCCCTTTTACTCAATGATTACCGTAGTATGTACCACATATATCAGCATTGTAAAATATTATTGTTCGTTTTCCAATTTTGATATTGCCCATTACTGTCCGGCCAATATTATATTGTCCACCCTCTGATTATTGCCCAGCGCCAAGCCTGGACAAAATACATAATAAAATCCATTTTGATAATTACTAATTGCCACCATATACCCATTGCGGCGTACTTAACTGTTCCAACATAAACATAACTTTTTTTACGCTAATTTGCTAGGTACACAACTATAAGTCATGTCAAAAGTGGAAAAAACTTTTTTACTCATAAACTTGTATTGGCATTGGTAAGCATAACCAAGCCTGAAAAAAATATTACTCTGACTTGACAAATAACAAGGAAACTACTTAACACCAGCAATAATCATTTCCGCTAATGCCTGTAATGCTAACGTGAAGTCGGGACAGGAACAAAGGACGGAGGGGACAAAAATTTGTGCACTACGCTAATAAGCCTTGTAAACATTATTTACAGTTTGAAACACCGACAGTGAAAATTAGACGAGGTATGTAGGACGATGTGGATTGCTTGTAGATGCTAATTACTATAAAAAAAAAGTTAAAGTCATCCACCTCGCTCGTTTACCTTTAAATACTCCTCTTCATTCTCCTCTTTAAATAAAACTTTTTTTTTACTTTTAGGCCTTCAACCCATTTGTTTTTGATAGGACAATGAAGACAAATCATTCAAGGAAGGGCAAAACTACGGAGCGACGGAGAGAGTAAAACTTGAAACTATTTTTATATTTTTTTCTGGAGAAAAGTACACTTTTTTAATTAGCTTAGAGTGAAAGCATATCATAATGTGCACTAATGTAGAAGAGCCATTTTCCCAGTCCAGGGGTGAAAATATGTAGGTGTTTGGAAAAGGGTATTATCAAGTATGTACATACCTACATAAGTAGTAAACAAAGTAAATCACAATAAAACAATTGGACTGGCTGGCTCTTTAAAAGTTTTTTTTTTCCTCATCACGCTCTCCAAAATACATAATTCCGAGGGAAAGAAATCGCAAAACATCCAAAGTGAGTTGAGCGAGTGGCGAGTGTGAAAAAAATACAGGAGACAAGAGAATGCTTTCTCTGTCCTTTTTTTTTGTCCAAGTGAAACAATAAAAATAAAAGGAAAGAGAACAAAAAAATTTTTTTACTGTTGTATAACAAATTAGGAGAAATGGAGAAACTATTTTCCCTGTATCTGTTCATGTCTCTGTGTGTCTGTCCATTCATTCAAACAAAAAAAATAGCAGAGGAGGATAGGATGGCAGGGTGAAGTTGAAGTTGAGAGTTGCCCATTTCACTGGAAAATAAATGGTAATGATAGGAGTAATAATATGGAGCTTTGCACGGCTTTACAGGAATATAGGTATGTATGGATGCTCGCCGCAACAAGACACAAAATACTATTAATTCCGTAAGGCAAAAGGGTAAAATTCATGTAATCAGCAGAAAATCACGAGTCGAAAGTATAAAGTTGTTGGAGTTGGAGTTGGAGGGAGTGAGAGAGAGAGAGAGAGAGAGAAAAATAGTTTTAGTCGAGGTTGAACAAACAAAACACCACATCACACACACCACCACACCAGAACCAGAACCAGCATCCAACAAAACCGACCGACCAGCCTACTATGTACCAACAGCAGAAAAAAAAGTATTAGCGTGAAATATTTCATTGTCATCGTTTGCTTCTCCTCTGCTATTTACCAGAGAAGAAAGAGCGAACTGCAAAATATATTATCCAGAGCAGAGGGAAAGTAAAGTCGTGTCGGTTTTGTGTAGCAGTAGCAGTGGGAAAAACAAGGCTCGGTGGAGCTATGTAGGTGTCATCCTTTAATTTTCACGCTAATTGATACAAAACAATATTAATATAGTCGTCGTTCACAAATGGAATAATAACAAGGATGATGATGACAAAAAAAAATTAAAAATACAGGATACGATGTGGTCTCTGGTGTAGTGGGATATTGGTCTTGCTGGTTATTTCCGTGCCACTACAAATTGGATGAGATCATGATATGATGATCATTCATTGATGATGATGAGAAGAACAAGGCACAAACAATGCAATATAATATAATGCATAATGTAGGTAGAGCATAATATTTTGCGATTATTTGCTCTTGCTCAAGCTCCTCTGTCATCATGTACCTGGAAACCACGACCACTTTTCACACCACAATATTACCTTGTCCTTTTCAGCGAAAAGAAACAAGATGAAAAAAAAAATTATTATTTTCACGTCCTGTTCTTTCTGCCTGCCGCCCTGCCTTGGAAAAACAATGGAGGAAAAATAAACTGCAAGCTGAACTAAATATGTAGCCTGCCTTTCCGAATTTTCATCGTCGTCCTCGTCATCAGAGAAAATGTCATGCTGTTAAAATAAAACAACACCTCTCAAACAAACTCTCATTTATATCCATTTGCTGGAGGGAGGCTTTGTGGAGGGAAAGAACGAGGCTAGAGTGTCATAATATAGACGTGGTAGAGAAATTGTAGAAGAGTATCTACTCCCAGTGCAGTACCAGTACGAATGCCAACTTATGTACTTACTACTACCTGCAGGGAATGAATGGTTTAGTGCTGTGGCGACACATGATTTTGACGACGAAGCTTCGATTGAAGTAAAGACCTAGCTCTTCTGGCAAGCTAAAGACCTAAGCACTTTTCCGCAATTATTTTTTTTGTGCAAAGCCAGGAGAAAAAAAAATTGCATTGGTAATCTCGTGATGCGGAATTTATTGAACTGCATCTTGCACCGAGAGAGAATAGAGCGGAGTTCCAAAGTCAGAAGCCTGGCTCTGGCTATATGGTTCTTCTTCTTGTCGGGGTATCGCGAGACGGGAAGCAGAACCAGAACCAGAACCACAGTCTAGCTTCTCAGCGTGAACGATGGGAATGGGAAGAGAAAAGTGGAGGGGAAAAAATCCTTTACCCTTTTCTCCTCCGCTGTAAAGCTATGTATTTAGCTTCACGGGAGGGTCTTCCTCCTTATATTTTGTGGACTGGTTTGGTTTGGTTTGGTACATGCTCTACCTCTACATGCGTCGCACTTTAAGAAAATCACACACGGTTTTTGCACACTCTCTACGCAATTTTAAAAGGTCGGCTGAGAATTCAATTTGACGAAGGAAATAAATACATTTATATCGATAGTCTTAATTTATTTATCCCACTGCACTATGTACCACTACCACCACCCACCCCGACCAATTCGATCACCCTCTCAATGTAAATGACCATTTATCCATGGGATGGATGGACAATATGAAAAGTTTTATTTTTTTCTGCTGCGTAAACGGAGCATTTGGGAGTAATAATCTACAAGTATTTATAGCTCTCTGATATTGGCTAGCCTGGTCTGGCATGGCCTGGCACAAGAATAGAAATTTGGAATGTGTTTCCAACAGTTCCCGAACTAACTTGCAAAATAAAATAATAATAATAATGGCGTAATGCTTGTGTTATCAACGTAGCACGTAAGTTTTTGGTAGACACTGTAGACTGTAGACATTATTATTTTTATTATTATTATTATATTGACTGGGAGGGAGGGGGGTTGACACTCTTCACTATTCACATTAAACTATATTATTATTATGTATGTGTAGTAGTAGTAGTATGTTACGTCTAGAAATCTATGTAGAAGCCATTTTTTCATGATCATTCGGAAAATAAAATAAAAGTTTTTTTTTCGCCAGTCCTACGCTACGACCGCTTCCGCAGTCCTATTATTGCCGTCATTATTATTATTGCTATTGTAGCTATGATTATCATACTAGGTACTTACTTTCTTTCTGGAGAAAATTTCTCCTGCTTTTACTTAAGGAGTAAGTATGTAAAGGAGGAGATAAGGAAATTGAGATGGCTATGGCTACTACGATGGCTACTTAAGGAATGTATCCGTAGCCGTACCATTCATTCCTTTCCTCTCCTCTTCTTTCTGACTGTCCGTTCATTGTCATCGTCATCATTGCGAGTAATAATCATGGAAAGTATGTAATATGTTTCATCATTTCCCTCCTTTCACTTGCCCATCCATGCATTTCTTTCCCTATAACTCTCATTCTCAATAATAGCATTAAGCCAATGCAAAGCCAAGCTGAAGGAGTGCTGCTGCTACTCCTTTTCCTTCACATGGTCACAAGGATGATATGATGATGATGATATACATGGCTGCAAAAAATGCTTTTGCACCCATTCGATGGCCTCCGCATGGAGTGGAGTTGTATGAGTATGAGCACGGCACTCAGGGGAAATTAGACCCTCGGCACTTGTCAAACATTTGGTCAAGCATTATGCCCAATAACGATGATGGCAATATGTGATTTTCTCTACTGCTCCTTACTCCTTCCAATATATTATACAATATATATTTTTTTATCGATGGATGGGAGGCAGAGGAAGGCTCGACTTCAACATTGCACTTGTACATTACATGCGTCATCGTCATCATTATACAAGAAGACGTGGTGGTTCATTGTTGGCTTGGCATATCAATATGCAGATGTACAATTTTAAGTTTCAGGCAGCAAATACATAATAACCATTACATAGAGATGGAAATGGAAGTATTCTTGATAGTAAATTGTATTTTGTTGAGAATATTCAAAGTACAAGCATGCATTTGCAAGTATGCACGTACGTGAAGTGTGAAGTGCACTGCAATTGCAATGCAATTTAGTTTTTGTGTATCAGGTACATATAAATATGTATCAGGTTGAATGTCGCGATGCATGTCCCGTCCAATTTTTTATTTCCTGTGATTATATTTTCCCCGCTACAGAAATGAAATGACCTCAATAAGCTTTTCCCAAGTGATTGATATGGTAATTTGCTGGCCTCCTCAGGATGCATTTCAATTCCTCACACTCTCTGGACTTTCCTGATAGCGCTTATCTTGCACAAGCATGATCATGATGTGATGTGAAGTTTAAATGGCGATACAGTTGAGTACAACTTAAGCATGCATGCATAGGTATTTACCTTTCTTCGCATTTTTTATAGAAAAAAAATATTAGAGACGATATTGAAAGAAAAAAAGTAATGAAATGATGGTTGATGGTGAGCAATAGAAATTCCAGTCTGAATCTGAATACCTGAGCAGTGGTTGATGATGCGTGTAAATGTCAACAAAATTTGTTACAAGTTGCGCATTCGGTTTTAACTAAAGCACTAATGCATACTTAATTCTCGTCGGAAGCCGTTTTTCTACTGGAAATATAAAGAGACACAGGAAGAGAGTATTATGATGACAATGACAAAAAGTATTTTTTTTCTCTAGGAGCGACCGACCTTACAGCTTACTCACTCACTTAAAGGAAAACATAAACGACTGGAAAATGATACACGACTTCCTTGAAGAACATGTTCTTCTTGACGGGAAAACACAATGGGGCTCTTGAGGGTGGTTTTTTTCCGCATTCATTTCATTTCATTCCACTCAAACTCAACTAGAGTCTAAGGTATAGAGAGCATGAAAAGAGTTTCTCAAACTATCTCTTCTTGTATTCTTGTGTTTTCTGGTGTCTCTTCTTATTTTTCTTTTGTGAGTGCGCTCCAGTCCATGAAAATGTGCTGTGAAGATTGTGAGGAACAAGGGAGGAAGAAAGACAAAGAGATGAATAAATTTGTTTGAGAGGGCTAAAAGCACAAATACCAACAAAAATACAGAAATCCTTTTTTCCGCCCTCTTTTCAGAGAAATGCATATAATGTGGACTGTGGACAGGAAGTATGAAAATCAAAAGCCACAATCCAGTCTAGTCCAAGTCCAGAGTAAATCCTTCCTTTGTGGTAAAAATATTAAAAACAGAGGTCCAAACTAAATACAATTTTGTGGGTATTTATCTCTCCTAAATATTTCTACTCAAAGAAAGAATAGCTCGCCTCACCTCTCATCTCTCAAAACTATAGTATTATAATTTTTCCTACAGAAATTGAATGCAAAGACAAAAGACAAAATCCTACTCCTGTTTACCAAGACCAGGACTCGCAAGTAGAGGAATTTCTTTTCTTGTTGTGTTTTATCATTTTCCTCTCATTTCATTCTTTCCGGGTGAAATTAAAAGCGGAAGATGTGAAACAGTAAAAGTCAGAGAAGAAGAAGAAGAGGCAAGAGAAAAGGAGTATCTATTTATTTATTCAGAAATCTCTTTCTTCAGATGAGCCTGCCTGGATAGAGAATTTTCTTTGAAATGAAAGCACTCAATTTTAAATAAAAAAAGAAAGGCAAGCCAAGCCACAGACGCATTTAATAGGGACAAGAGGAGAAAACCCGGAGGCCATTCCTGACTTCAAATTACCTTAATCAAGGAAGAGCATCGTATCATATGCAACATCAGGAGCAGTACCACTGATAATCAGAAAGTAGAAAGTTAAGAGAGAGAGTTGTAGTTTTCCTATCTCGACAAAATTGCCAATGCTTCTTGCATACTGATTAGCCGTAGTCAGCCATAAATTGCACTCACCATTTCATTAAAAAACGATCTTTCAACTTGTATTGAGGAAAACAATACTGAAATGATAATGCAATTAAATGCATGAGCCATACACCTTCTCTCAATTCACGAAAGAGGATGTTATTTTTTTCAAGGCTTAAGTGATTTACTGGGGTTATGCGAGACCGGAGGAGAGCGAGCGAGCGAGCTCTGCTCTGCTTCCTTTTTCCACTTTCTCGGAAGAAGAAGGGAGAAAGCTGGTGGCTGGAGGGATCTAAACATGTTTACTTCTCAAAAGCTCAGCTTTGCAGGAGAAATAAGACACACAAGCAGATTTCTCTTGTTGGCTTTCGTCATCCCTTCCAATCTTTCTTTTGGGGTCTGGGGCACGTTGCTCAAATAAATGCTGAGTCTCGCAGGTTGCAGGTGTGTATTTATTAAATCCCTCTTAAAGTAAGTCTTTTATGTACAAACTGCTTTTGTGATAATAAATAAATAAATAAATAAATATAATAATTTAACTTTTTTAAAATTTAATTTCAGTTCCCTTACCTCATGAGCAGATTGGAACGGATTCCCCGTGCTTAGTGTCCACATTTCCTTTTAAGCAAAATTTTACTTAATAATTTTTAGTTGTTTGTCCAGCTTTTACTATTAATAATGATCAACACAGAAAATATTTCTTCCAAACTATTTATTTTTGTTGTCCAGTTTATCTCATGCAAATTTTATAGCTCCAAAAGGATTTTCACAGTTGTGGACAATGGACAATGGTGAAACAACTGACGCCTTAATAAAAAGTTTCAAAGTTTCATATTTTTTTCGACACAGAAACAAAATTTTTCCACAGTAATTAAGAAATGCAGTTCAGTCCATAAACTATAGAGATAATAATTAATTGCAATGTAACGAGTGTAGAATTAGTAGACTTAGTTTATTTCACCAGAAAAGTTTCTTTTGGATAGAAGCACTAGTTCCTCTTTTCTCCTGTGGTTCTGGGGCTGAGCGCGACACGCATTCAACTTTACAACACCACCACAACAAGCAACAAAACAACTTGAGACGAAGATATAAATTCTCGAATTCCTCCAAAAACAAAATAAAAAACACAACCTTCCAAGTCTGGTTCTGGTTGTGAGGGAGAGAGAGTGAAGCTGTGTTTATATCGTTTTCTGCAAATGCTCTATGTTGCTGAGTGAAATGGTTTCAACCACCTTTCCCAACTCCAGTGCACGAGATGAATGGAAAACAAGAGAGTTGGAGCAAACAACAAAACACTGTTTTTCTTTCAGGGGGAAGAAGACGAAGAAGAAGTACACAACAAGAAGGAATAAGAAGGCGAAGAAAGTGTATTTTGGATTGAGTCAGCAAAAGCTATATCGTCAACATAACATCACAAGTATCATGTTGTTGTGTATTCGCAGTCGAAGATCTGGAATTGGTGTGAAGAGGGGATGAAGTAGTGCTTTCGTGCTTTACTCCTTCCTTCGCCTCTCCACTTCTTTTTTTTCCCTCTCCCTCCTGTATGTATACACAATAAATGGGAGTAAAGAAAGACAAGAGAAGGCAAGAGAGAGAGAAAAGAGAGTGGAGAGAGAGATAGATACACAGGTATTATATTGGGTCAGGAGAAAGTAGTGGAAAGCAGTAAGCAGGCATAATATTGTGTAGTATGTAAGTAGTAGTAGATGGAGTGGGAGAAAAACACTTTTTCTCTGCCTCCCTTTCTCCCTTGCTTTGCTTGCTTTTTATGTTGTATATGTACAGCTTCCACACAATCCACACACACACACATACACATACATAAGCAGATAGACAAGCACACAGCAGCAGCAGCAGCTTCTGAATGATGACGACGATGATGTAGTTTTTTTTGTGCTCATTCACACACACACACACACACAAAACAATTCGCTCCCAGCACCACTCTAATAATATTGCCTACTGCTTTCTTTCCTCCGAAGCTGATTTTACTCTGCTCAGCCTACCATCCATATTATCATTATGAATGTAACGATGGCTAATTATCTCAATCAATTGTATTCATAAAATACATTATTTATATACAAATCTGCAAGTATTTATTTTTTTTACATCCTCTATTCCTTTTATTTGCATAGGAGCATTCATTACATTGAAATTGGGAATTTTTCATGAAAAAAAATGATGATATTATGTACTTTCCTCGATATTATGCCATGCCATGCTACTTTCCTTCCGTTGATAATAATGCGTACACAAAAAAGAAAATGTAAAGGGAGACAACAGGAACAGGAATGAAGAAAGCAAACCACCACCATCACCTATCAACCATCCACCACCTTACGTATTTTATTTTTTTTTGTCTTTCATGCATGGAAAATAATGCTCCTCTTTCTTCTTCTCCTTCTCCTCCTCGTGAGGAAAACGGATGGGAGCAGCAAGCAGCAGCTGGAGAAACAACATCACAATTTTCACCACCACCGCCGCCACTACCAACTCACCTACCAATACCAACCACCACCGCACCTTTTTTTTGTGCTCGCTTTATCATCATATTATCATGATATCAGTTTAAGGAGTGAAAGAGAAACACTTACGTTCTGTTTTTGCTTTCTGCTGAATGTTTTTTTTTATTCTGTTGTACCAAATGTAAGTATGGAGAAGGTAGGTAGGTATTCAGCAGTTAAAGAAGGACACAGCAGCCAAAGCCAAAGCCAAGTAAGGCGAAGCCAGCCGCTTGCGCTTCACAATGTCCATGAAAGCATTTTTCCTCTCTTGGAAAGAAAAAATTTTTTTTTGTTTGAGCTAAGCCAGCTTGGAAGCAAGCAAGGAAGGAAGCTTGGAAAAAAATATATATTAGAAAAACATCGGGAGCGGGGTAGTCGTTTCTCCTTCTCTTCCTCCACTCATACAGAGATAATGTATCCTAAAAAATATGGAATGAATGAATACTTAGACAAAGCAGAGTTTGTCTTGTGTGTGTGTATTGTGGGGTGCAAGCACAAAAAAAATAAAGAGAAAGGAGCATAAAAAAAACTATGCATGTATATTTGAGAGCCTGAGAATAATTTTTTTCTACAATTCTACAGTTAGCAATTCCTTCTTCTCCTCCTCCTGATTTCTGAACTTTATTTTTCAGGGATGGCGCTGGCTAATAATGGGCGGTTGGACAATAATGGATTATTCGGAAAAGGCCGGACACTATCAAAATCCAAATTGCTGGACAGTTTTAAAATTTCTGGAAATGTGACTCAAACTTTAAAAGACAACGTGTATCAAAGAAAAATTTGAAGGAAAATTAGAAAATGGAATGAAAGGGAATCACAATGTAATTATTTCGGCATTGAATTTAAAATAGATGAGGGCTTTAGCAGATCGTGCATATGCTATGCCATACATAATGCTTTGGCAAATTAACTTAGCATGTATCACATGTATTGCATATGGGGTATAATATTGACCGGCATTGCCCATTATTTGCCATAAAGTCCATTATTGTCCGGCTACTGGGAAATAATGAATAAAAGCCGGCTAAAATACATCTCTGCTTTTTTATGTCCATGTGTACCGTTTCTACTACTAGGTATATGGGTATTGTTATGCATGCATTACAAACCCCTATTACTTATTAGTTCTGAGTTTTATTTTGAGGGTGAAAAAAAATATTTCCACCTCTTTCCTTTTTCTGCTACTTTCTTCCGCAAAAAAAATTTTCATGCATACATATCTACGATTCAACTCAACTCGAATAAAAAACTTACAATCAGCTCACGTACAAATCTCCTCTATTCTTATTCCTCTGCTTTCTAGTCTGAGTAGTCGATGCTTCTGCCTTCTGCTGCTTTTATTTTCTTCCTCTGGAAGAAATACATGCATTCATTCATTTTATGTTTGCATGTAGGTATCTTGAACAGAGGAGCTGTAAGATGAAGATAGATGTGGGGCAAAAGAAGTTTTGCTTGAAGTGAGGAAGAAGACGAAGAAGAAGAAGAGTGACTTGGAAATTTTCTGGGCTTAGGTCTAGGCTAGGCCATGTGTGATGTGATGGCATGCATGGCATGGAGATGGAGAGGAGGAAGAAGAAGAAGAATCGAATACCTATGTAGCTTGTGCTCGTTTTCTTTTCTCTCAAGTGTTTTCCCTTCTTCTCCTTCTCTGTCTCAGCCTTATGCATACTACATATATGTAGGTAGATGCTATTTTCTTATTCGCGTAGAGGGAAAGCACTACACCTCTAGAGTTTGTAATGGCTTTGCTCTTCCCTTGTTTCTCTCGAGTCAGTCGACGAGACGAGACTCATTTTTTTGTGTGTTGACGATCCTATAAATGTTGTTCAGATGTTATGTTGTGCTCAATATTATACTGCTACTACTACTACTACCACCACCACTACTTTCACTGGTGAAAAGGCATGGCTTTCGCTGTTGGCCTCGCTTCTTCTACTTCTTCGTAAAAATAACATCGCGTATTTTCGAGTGTATTGCTGCGCTTTGCAGTTATCCCGCATTATGTAGTATTATTTTTTTTCGCCACTCGCTACTCGCTACTGGATACGGGAATTCTGGATTCTGGAATGGAGAACACTGTGTAGTGTATATGTATGGGTTGTGTTCTGCTGCTGTTCTGCTGTTCTGTTATGTGTGTATTGGTATTGCTTTCTCTTTTTCTCTCTCGTACACAGATCCATCCACACACACACACACACACGAACACACAAATTTTTTTAGATGCGGAGAAAGAGAAAGAGAGAGAACTCTGCAACTGCAGTATGTTATTTTGCGAGGAAGATGTAGATGTGTGTATGTGTGTGTTTGGGAGAAAGCGAGAGAGAAAGACAGGCGCAGGGAAGAATGTCAAAGCCTTCTGCTCGCGCTTCCAATGAGAAAAGGCAATTACACGAGACGACTTGAAGTGGGCACTCCTGCCGTTCCACTTACACCTCCACGGCCACCAATAACAACAACCAAACAAAACACGAAGTCGTTAGTGGAGCGAGTGAGCAGCAGCAGCAGCAGCGTTGGCAGAACACTGTTCAGTTTTGCTCATGCTACACATACGCATACACACATTGTTATTATGTTGTGTGTTGTGCTGTACATGCACATATGAATGTATTGTCTGCCCAAATATGTTTATGAAATACAAACAACACTAATGGATATGGTATGTGGAACATGGAACTCACCCCGTCCTGCTTTCTCCTTTCTCCACAGCATAATATGTAGCAGGAGAGGGGTGAAAGCTTGAGTATGTTTTGCTGTTGTTGTTGTTGTTGTCGTTCTGGGGAAAGTTGATAAACAAAACAAGGGATACTTTCTCTTTCCTCTTTAAGGTTTGGGGCATTCTTGGATTTAGAGTCATGAAAATGAAACGATCACTGAATCATTTGAAGGAAAGGAAGACCGTTCTGACTCCATCCCAGAATATTACTAAAAAATGAATGGATGAAACTTACATAGCTTAGTAGAAAGAATTAGATACTCTGGAGAAGGTGAAAGGAGTTGAGTTAACTCAGTGCAGTGGTCTCGTAATATAATGACTTTCGCGAAGAATGGACAAGCTCCTCTTTTAGCTTACTTCTCTTCCTCTCTTTTGGTCATTGAAAGATCGACGTTTTTTTCCCCAAAGCATTCTTCGATTGATGTAGAAGCGAACAGGCATGGATTTGGATTACTTTACTTAGCTTACTTAAATAGCATTTTATTCATGTTTGAGCTCTTTCACTCTGTTTGTAGAGGGAAGAGGAGAAAATTTTATTAGGCTGGGGTGACTAGGCGACTGCACACCAGAATAGAATAGATTCTACTTAAAGTGAGTGTGGGTGAAGTCGCTCTCATCCTTTATGACTGTCCTAGTCGTCGCATGTAGATATGTAGGTACATACATAGTTTGTACATGCTGGAGTTGGAGTGGGTGGAGGTGATGATGGTGGTCTAAAAAGTAGTGCACGCACGCACAATCTATCTATCTCCAAGTTCAAGTCTAATCTCATCGAACAACCTCTCTCTCCGCTTAAGAATGGATCCGTCCGTGCAATTTAATACAATGAAATTGCATGTCCACCCAGAGCATCTGTCTGCCTGGAATAATTTTTATAGCAGTTTTTTACAGACTGCAATTACATCAGAGATGGCCGTGGGTAAAATATGTTGTTTTTGACCACCCGTTTTAATACGTCTTAAAACGGATTTTATTTTTCAAGATTTGTTTTTGCCCTGGGTTAAAACCAGCGGCTATCATTTACTTCCAATGGTAAAATACCTATTGTCCGTTTCCGCCCACAGGGTTTGGATAAAAATGCGTAACGCCGTTTTTACCCACCCACTAATTGTTAAAACCCTGGGTTTTTTCCATCTCTGAATTACATATTTGTCACATTGCATGCAATTAAGGAAGTGAATGATGGAACTGCATGTCACATAGTACCTACTCTACTATCAAAGGTAATTAATTTGACGAATCTTCCTCCTGCTGCAAAATGTTGCAGTGGAAGTCCATGCATTTCGTTTTCACTTCTAAAAGGAAGAGTTTGCATTTCATCTGAATTGGCTGGAATGTACAAAGTAAATTGCAAATAGTAAAAATAAGAGAGCAAGTTTGAGGTAAGTATGATGATGATGATGAGAGTCTCTTGTCGTGAGAGAGTCCTTGCACTTGGCTTGGCTTTGGCACTGCACTGCACTGCACCCGACTTGATGCGTTGCAACTTTCAACTCGCATTCTCAAGTTGGCATTCGCACCCCTTCCTTTAGATACATAGGCAACTTTATTCTATAAAAATAAGTGTAAGTGTATAAGTATTCCAATTTTTTTAAAAAGAACTACCTACTACCT
>JAHZNI010002189.1:0-20959 GCA_027744415.1 Seira ritae | reverse complement strand
TCGCCATTGATTCCAACAAACTTCTACTGGAGATGAGAAAAGAGCTGGTAAGGATAAATTAGATTTATTGACATTTATTTTCACTCCGTAAATTTATTATATTTTAATTATTATTGTTTCATCCTTTAAGGCGATCTGGGGTGAGTGGACTAAGTGGCTCTCTGAATTGACGAAAGGCTTCCTGAAGTAGCACCTATTTTTTCATTTTTTTTATCGCGGACATTGTTCAAAATCCATGAAATTGTATTTGTATTTTTTATTGCGACATTATGTTTTGAGTAAATTGACATAAATTAATTAACGATTAAGATAGCTCATAAATTGGTGTACCTACATATAATCTTTCTTACATCGTTAAAGACACACGTCAAATGAATTTTACAAGATTAATGTGAGCTTTCTGTGTTGGTAATCATCCTTTGGCCACATTGCCATTCAATTCGCTTACTAATTTTCATTAGTCACCTCTACTTACCTTGTCTACCGTGATTCATGGTGAACCACTTCATGTTGTACAGAAAATAAACGCACAATATATTCTCACAAAGTTCCTGAATAACATTTTTGTTACTTAGATATCACGAGGTTGGGGGCAACCCCGCGCCCTGCACCATGCGATTTTTTGCGTTAAATATAAAATTCTTGTCTTCATCAATGGAAGCATTGTTTATTATGGTTAATCATTGGCGGTCCATGTCACAGGAGAACATTTATCTGTCCGTTCCTCTTCAACAATCATCCAACTTGATAGCATTGTTCCAAATTTCCCATCATGCGAATTCCTAGTTTGTTAGCTGATTAATTAGATGAATTCAATTAAAGGTAAGAGCAGAGATGGACTGTAGAATTTAGAGGAGCCAATTTATTAATTTAGAATTCCTAAATGAAAGCAGTCGTACATTCAAGATCTCCATGTCATAATCGTAATTACTTACGATACGAAGATTTCAGGATAAGTAGATAAGTCGTTAGGCTAACTTAAGTACCTATTACAATTACAATGTTGCATGCATATTGAATCATCTTTTCTTCTTATCACAAAACTAGAACGCCACGCAAGTCGAGCGATGCTCGACTAATAAAGGGAGAAAAGTCAGAAAGGGAAAGTACTTAAATTCCCATATACCATTAATTTTCTACGACGCAAGGAAATTAAGCTTACTAGAACGCCACGCAAGTCGAGCGATGCTCGACTAATAAAGGGAGAAAAGTCAGAAAGGGAAAGTACTTAAATTCCCATATACCATTAATTTTCTACGACGCAAGGAAATTAAGCAAGACTTGCAAGCCATATTCGAAAAGCAAGCACGAAAATCAAAAGTCGGAATAGCGTTTGATTGGGCTTGCACAGTACTTTGTTTATATATGTCAGCTGAAGAAGCCGCAGTAAAGACTTTTGCCGAAAAAAACATGGAACGTGGAAGTGGTAAGTTCAGTAGATGCTGAACTGCAAAAAAATAACGAAGCAAGCTAGCAAGCTCAAGAACACGGAGCTCTCGCAAGGATGTGAAGCGAATGCAGTTCCAATTCCAATGCATGTGTTGGACTCGGCACTATTACAAAGCACCACGCATATTCAAAACAAAGACGGCCGACGCGTCTTTCACGATCCAGCTGACATGCACTCCACCTACATGCAAGCAAGCGAAGTTCTTTGAGCTTGTGAGTTCTTGCATGTAAGTTTTTTTACTCCCTAAATGGTGCGCCACAGTAGAAAAGGAGTTTTGCAATAGTAATAGAGATTACAATTCCTCATTCTCATTCTTCGTATGCACTAGTTGATGATGTCAAGATGGTCAACCTATTAGCGTATTCACAGACAGTTCTCACGCAAAAAGAACATTTAAACGAATGAGACATTTGAATTTGAAACTTGTTACATTCTAAAAGTCAACATTATGTCGTTTTCAGTAACATTCAAGATATATGTAGTTAGAGCGTTTTTTTCAAGCTCAAGTTCCTATCTAACTTTTATATTTTACATAGTTTGATGCGATGGTCCAACAACAACGTCAAGGTGCTTGTAGCTGATTTTAATTATTCATGGTTTTTAGAAAATTTTACATGGTTTTAAAAGCTTACGGTCCCGAATCAACAATCGTTAGTTAAATAAACCAGGTAATATCTATATGTATAAAATGCTCCCTATTCTTGAAGATATTTGTGCTTAGGTATATTTATATTTGTTAATGAGAGAGATTTAAAAGTCTATTTTTTGTATTTAGTTCGACTAATGCTCTAAACTAAACAACTAAACAATAACATAATAATAATATGGAATAATTGGCAGAACAAAATTCGTCCAACTCACCAGGCAAAAACGACCTTCCAGATTAGCTCCGCTCAGCTAATTGGTTCACGTTCACATTATAAGAGCGTATAAATGACGGCAAACGAAGATAACAGATTGCACTTGTGATAAATATATTCAGGAAATTCTGACAAAGGATAGAATACCGAGGGGAGTAGAAGACATTGAAACGAATGACATTTACAAATATGTACTATAGTATTTGTGAATCCTACTTTGATTTTAATTTTGCCCAGGTAATTCAACCCAGTTTTAAACTGACTAGAGCTAGCTCCCCTCGTTATGTGTACGATGAGGTGAACTGCAACTGCACATTGCACAGACATAGACAATCAGGTGCACCATATGATCACTGACTCTCCTGCTGTCATTGTCTTTTGTCTTATTAAGATGCTAAGTCAGTCTGAGCGTGCTTGTACAAAGGAATAATCTTTTTCATTCATTTTTTTCTACTCGCTCTGCGGTGATGGAATTTATGCGCAGGTTTTGCTCCCTGAAGACACCCTTGGCGTGGGTGTGACTATCTATGTATCGTACTAGTCCTCCAATGCTCCGATGATGGTTTTAAATCGATTCTATTAAAATTAATATTAGTTAATATAGAATAGAACAAACCAATAAAAATAGAAAATTAAATTATTTTTTTTTGAGTTCTGGAGGTCCGACATGTAAAGAAATATAAGAATATAGCAGTTCTTGAATAATTGAATTAGCAGTTTTCGCAACTTCATTAAAATTTCATTTGCTTGTTTTTTTATAGTTTCACATTTTGCACATGGCAGCTGGATCGGCAAGTTTTCGTAAAGCCCACAAACAATGAGCATTGTAGGTACTTGTTATCGTAGGTATGATACATTTAGGTACCCATTTTGAGCCAAGCGAAGCCGATAATGGTTTGTTTGTTCACATTCACGAGCTAAAAATGCTTGCAATGCAAAAGTCGCTTCGATGCACTAGATCACGTTAATAGCGAATTTATTATTGCTGTTAGTCTTTCGATGAATTTTGTATTCTTGACTTCGTTGAAAGTAGTCATCTTGGTACGTAATAATAAAAATGTGAAATAAAATTATGAAATGCTCGGTTAATGAATCGCCGAAAGAAAGCAATTTTTTGTTTATAATCAAGTCTGTTTGAAAATATTTTATTCCTCCATTCATCAGCTCGTTTTATTGGTAGGCTTCAAAAGCTTACACAATCTTAATCTTTACTCATCAAATATTTAAGTTCAAAAATGTCCCTTAATTAAACAGCAAGCGAATAAAAGAATAACATAATCGCTTTGGCTTTTCTCTTATCAACAACAAAACTGAATTAATGGACTTATTTGAAAGCAACATCTTTGACACACTCACGCGCGCAACGCACACCACTTCAGCATCAGCGTTCATAAATTGCAAATTCGGACTACAATGTTTCTGGACCGGGTATAAAGAAAAGTTTAGATTTGAAGCCTGTAAACGCAATGGTAAAGGTGATTAAATTGTTATGGTGGTTGTTGCGGTAAAAACAAAAACTTGGTGAATGACACACTCATCTTAGTTACATATCGCATATACAATACTTATATTTTAAGTTAACAACGTGTACAAAATTATGTGATAGCGACAGATTTGTTATGTTCGGGAAATACTCATATTTCGATTCATTATTTTCCCAGCGAGATATACATAATAAGAACGATTGCCTACTTTGTTGTACCTCTCTTGATTACTCGCTATAGGTAGGAATCACGATGATGATTGATGATCCATTTTGCTAACAACGAAAGAGATTCTCAAAATCATAAACATCTACTTCAAATAATCAATGCTCTCCATCATTTAGCTCAAATTTCCTACGAATAGCCAATTCAACTAAAGTTACAAGACATAACTCTTCCTATCCTTCTTCTTGGTAAAACATTTGTACATAATATTATGCCAGATACTCAAGTACATTAAACGCCCTTCAAGGTTTCGACAAATAATAGATAATAATTACATTTTGCACGTAAAAAACTTAAACGTAGCGCAAGTAAAGCTAGCAAATTTGTTTCTGAAAATTAAAATCATAGATACTTTTCCAAATACATAATAACTACAGAGCTGGTATTTTGATATACTCAAAACCAAGCAAATTGCACGCGTATGGTGGTCATCTTTGTAGGAAGTCGTTTATTTCAAGAGGTTTTCGAGGAACTTATTGCTTGCTACTTTATAATTACAATATCTTACCACTACAGCTTGAATCTGATTTAAGAACCAAACAACACATAAACTAAAAGAGTATCTACTAATTATTCACATTTCACCGTTTTATGTTACATTAAGCGAAACTGCCTTGCAGGGTCAAAAAATATTTGTGTGAATGTCTGCACAATAAAATTAAAGCTAGTCTATTATACTTGTCCTACTTGACCATTTATCAGTTCATCGCACAACGCACTCAACTGCGCATTTTCCTTGGCCTTTTGCTCCACATCATTTTCCAAAGTACTCAGCTTCATTTCATTTTTACGATTAAGTGCACGTAATTTGGCATTTTCGAATTCCATTTCTTTTATTCGAGTTTCATAGTCCAAATGCATCCTGCAAAATTTCCAACAAGTAATTTCATTAATTTAGTCTCCTCATTTGAAATTGAAATGAAGAAGTCTGACTGAAAGTATTGCTTACTTTTCTATGCTTTCTTGAGCTTTGTCTTTAATCATCTCAATCTTTTTGTCTCGGTTTTGTATTCTCTGCATCATTTCTTGGTCTCTTCTGATCAGAGTGTCTTCATTTGTCTTCATGTTTTCCAGTAATGCTTTGGCGCGTTCGTATTTCCTATTGGCATTATAAAAATAAAAACCCATTAATTCAAGAACAAATCATGAAAAACTAAAATTCTACGTAGATTATATGGCTTCCAGATCACCTGTGGACATCAGAAAAGGCACTTTCCACGTTTCTCAAATCCTCTAACGCCTGATCCCGTTCTCTTATTAGCGTCTGTTTTTCAGTTTCTGCTTCCTCCATTCTCTGCTTTAACTGATCGATTTGTTGGATGAACATAGATAAGGTCTTTTCGTACTCATTCAAAACCCTTCTACGAAGAAATCAATAGATCCGTGAAATTCTTATACTAAGACATAGCATTCCATAAACATTAAAAACATTCAAGTAATGCGTTCATTTTAGCTGTACTACCTGAAACTGGCACCATCAAGTTTGTTTGATGTTTGAACTTCATCGACATTTCCATGAAGTTCATTAATATGATTTTCTTTCTGTAGTTGTCCGGATAATTCATCGTCATGAATGCTAGATGCGCCCTTCAAAAACAATACAATTACATTGCATAAATGATTATTTCCATGTCCAAGAAATGTTCTTTAAAGAGTAAAGTGTAAACAATGGCTTCCACTAAACTTACCATGGTCTCGGAGTCTATTCCATTCATTTCCGTGTAATTGCCCGATAATGAGGGTGACATAATGTTTCCCCTAGAACGGGCTTGTGAAAGTTTAGTTGTTTCGTCAACCCCAATGAGATTGTTGTTTTTGCCAGAAGCAGCTATTGCCGAATTCACCTGTTCAAAATCGAAACACAAATATGCTTATTTAATAAATGAGATTACTGCATAAACTAATCTACTTTACTCCAACAAGTTCTACATCAACATCAAGAAAAATTCAACACTCACAACAATGCTGTTTGTGTGCTTCCCATTCACAATGGTTTTCACTGGTGGGTCTTCAGGCTGTTTTACTACTGGTTTTGCTGGAACCACGCATGAGCTTGCCTCACTCGATGTCAAACTAACTGGAGCCTTACAGTAGTCCAAGGCTGGAGAAGCTTTATCCAACCTGAAGAAATCAAAACAAAGGGAAATACATGTATTAAAACACAGTCCTTCGAAAGTATACAACTTCAAATGATGAACTCTGAAGTAGACAATTATCTAAAAAACTAAACGGTCATCTGTTACATTCTACACAGATTACTACAATTGAATGGAACATTATTTAGTCAGTCTTGAAACACAATTCCTGCATGAATCCACATTATATTTTTCCCTTCCAAATTAAACTATTACATTTTTTCTCAGAATAATTCACCACTCACCATCACCACCTTTCCTATCGATTCGCAAGCCCTAAAATTAATTTATTTCTCAAGATACAAAAGTTACAGACTGCTTTCCTCCTATAAACTTGTTCCTGTACATCACTTGTTTTCACACTTCCATCATCATCATCACCATCATGAATATCATCGTGATTGATTGCTGAACTATCACATCACACACCAAAAATAAGTTAAGATTAAACCTGCATTGTATTATTTACACATTACTTCAGGAGGATGCTTATTAATTTTTTATTGCACTTTATTATCGACACAGGACACAGGATATATTAGAATACTTCCTCCTCCTCTTCAGCTCGGATGAACTGCTTTCTTTTGCAAAACTGTGATTGTGATTGTGAAAAACATGATGATGATGATTCCTTGTTGACTTGACTGTGTGAATCATAAATTTACGATGATGATAATATGACGATAAACATCATTCATCTTTCAATAGAATGAATTCCTCTCTGCATATTACTACAGCGACGACGACACATATGATATGACTAATGCATCGCATAGAGGAAAAGCACAAGAAGAGCTAGAGGAAAAGTGAGGTACGTGCACTAGCATAATAAAAAAATAAATGTTTGAGTCCAAAAAAGGATGCCTATAGTACTGGCGTTATATATGCATTACTATTACCTACTTACATTGTATTGTATCGACATTTGCCTGGTTAGCCTTTTGCCAGTGCACTAAAGAATCTTTTTTAATCGTGCGTGCATATTGTACTATTACTATAGTAGTATATAGCGGAACGATATGTCAAGTCAAGCACAGGCAAAAAAGGGAAGAATGTGCCACAGACTAACTCTATTATGAAAAAAACCATAAGCTACAAAAGCTGTACTAAGTTTGTAGTTCGTTGAGGAAAATGAAAATGCAATAATATGAATGTGGAGGAAACTGAACGACACCACGACATGCGACACGACGACATAACAAAACACTGCAAATGTTTTCATTATCTTTTTCATATCGCGTTTCTAAATCCCTCTTTTCCCACCGTGCATATAGTGCATACAGGCTCATTAGAATAACTTTTTAATGCGGCTACGCCTTCAAGAAGAACATTTTCCTTCCTTTATGTCTTCATGAGGATGATGATGATGATAGGAAAGTGAAAAGTGGTTGTGTGGCGATTACGACAACAACACAACTATCGCATTTCAGTTCAATTGTATGCAACAGGAAAGGTTTTTGCGTTTTCTTGGTGTATGTATGTACAATGTTGTGCCATGTCGGTCGGTGAGTGAGTTGACGTTTAAAGAAGTTGGCAATGAAAACATCACAAAACAAGACAAGTTGACATAAAGGAAGAAAAAAAACTTGACCAGAGAAAAGAATCTGGCCATTTCTGGGAGCTTGAGCAATGTCAAGCTCTAGGAACAATAAATATTATGCACGCTCCACAATCCTACCCAAAAATTGTAAACAAAATTTCTTATGAAGACTGCCTGTCGCAATTTAAATTTAATTGTAGTTTTAAGATAATGTAGCAATAACTTACGAGTTATTTGATAAAGAAAAGGATGATGAATACAAATTCGGATTTGAATCCCCAGGAAATTTATATTTCCCTGGGGAGGGGTAAAGAAGGAATGACAAGCACAACATTTTTCTTAATCAATGTAGCACAAATTTCACGTTTTTAATTCGTAAAAACTGTGTTTGTGCAGAAGATTGAGATCGTTAAAACTGACAATTTTAGCGAACAAGCTGAAGAGCCACCATTACAAGCGATTATCTAATCTGCAAAACTTTTTAGACTGCGGCTATTTCTTTCGATTACTACTTTTGAGAACAGCTCATGGACATGTATGCATCATTATCATGTATAGTTGCAGGGATATGTATGTAATCAATTAAAAGTAATAAAAAAGCATGAAAATCTCTACAAGAATAACAGGATGCATGAACTTTCATTGTCCTCAATAACTTACGCTAAGCCAAGCACTGTATTATTACTCTGACGTAATTTGAAGAATCGTGATCTGGTGCGTTATGTTATCGAAAGTTGGATTTGGAAAAAAGGAAAATAATGCGTGTAAACAAAACTACATACGCAACGTAACGCAATAATACATGCTCACTCCAAATATATATAAAATGAAACCATGTTCTTAATAACTTGACTTAAAAACATTAAACAGCGTGATTGATCACGTTCACTTTTTGTAATGATATTTTTGAACGATTTAAATGCTTCTGCGGTGATGCTTTGATTTTACACGCTTACCTTAATATTTTAAAATTAAGGCATTTAAATCGTGATCTCAGAATAGTTTATAAATTCCTTTACGAAGACGAAACTTTTGACCCAATTCACTAGATATTGAAAACTAAAATTTGTGAATTAAAATAAAAAATATCAATAACTGCAAGTTCAATAAGACGAACTGATCAAAAATGTCAAAAGAATTTTGAACACACTGCACTACTGCATGAAATTTGCATGCATGCATGGCACTACTTAGTTAACGCAGGATTAATTCAATTCCATCTCTCTTGAGCACTCAAAAACTCCATGCTGTCAGCAACAAAAACTTCATTCCATAGCAAGATGCATAAAGCATTACGTAATTATTTTAATAAAGTATGTAAGTATAATAGTTTTAAAACATTTTTTACTAATGAACGTTTCTTTAACTTTAATAATGGTGTTAGGTGATCCTGTTCTTCGTCACGTCGTTGCTGCTCTTATTATCTTTTAGTAGGCACTTTATCTTTTTGACTGAGAGAATCCATAAAAAACTGTAAATCCTGCAATGCAATACGAAGACTTTGTTTGTCTAGCGTACCTAGTACATAGAAAGACGAAATCCCAGTATTACGGTTAAAATGGCCAAACCTGCTTGTAGATTATTGTGTAGAACGCTGCGCTGCTGCTGCTAACGTGAATCAATTAAAACACCTGATGCATCATCACATCTTTCCCCCTTATAAAAAAATCTTAGACAAAACAGCGCATCGTCGTATCATCATCATCATCAACATTCCATCCATATATCTCAATCTCATCTCCCTGCAAACGCTTTCAGAGGTTCATTCAACTCTACCAAAGCGTTTCAAACTTGCGGGGATGCTGAATACGTACTGACTGATTGTTGTGTACATAGTTACGATGGTTTTTACATTATCATTTCGTTTTCATCGTGAAAAATGTTGCTTTGTTGGGAGTTTGTTAGGACTGGGACCTGGGAGTGCGAATGCCAATATAAAAATTATGCTTCTTCGTCGACGCCGACTATGAATATGAATATGACTTCTTTTTGCATTTTGCATACTCGTTTCCATCAAACTTTTTTTTACTTTTTCTGACAATCAAAAATATCAAGTCAGAGCCATAATTCATGTGTTACTTGATACAATACTCATTGCTGCAGTTGCAATGTTAAATAATATTTTTTGCATGTGTGCATTCTCATACTGCATATATACATACATGCACGTACTTAAGAATTAAAATGTTAAATTTGCAGAAAATGTTTATGATAAAAAAAACATGAGTAAAGTCCACTCGGCATATCTTAAGGGGACTCAATTTAGCTATGCTTGTTTTCCATTCAAATATTAAGCTTTAACCTTTCACTTGCTTTTTGCGTAGCTTGCCAAATGATGGAAAGCGATAAGGATTACTATTACATTCATTTTCATTTCGCTGGTTTATTTGGCAAAACTGAGTTTTCGTCAGGGGCAAACGCATGTAGCATTAAGATGTGACCTTCTCAAGTCATTTAACGATGCACAAAACTGTATTTAGTTTTGACTTGGTAGTAAGTAACGCCGCATTAATTATGGAATGCAATTAAATTAGTGTTAGTTAAAACCGTGCGTACTTACACAGCGAGGGTAAGTAAATTAATTGGAGAAGGATGTTAAGTGGCAGGGAAAAAGTTCGAATCATGCATATCTAGAGATTTTAAGTAGATCGAAAGCATATAATAAGTAGGTATACTGCTGAGATCTAACGGAAAGAAGTGAAATTGTAGTTCAGTAAGAGCTACTCTCTGCCAATAAAACGTATATTATGTGCATTTGAAGAATTCAGAGTAATGTGTTTTCGGCACTTGATTCGCTTATTATATTACTGATTGATTATTGATAACAATCCTACACTTTGTTCAGATCATTTTCACTCTTAAAATGTTCAAAGTTCATGTTTGTCAGGGAAACTAGTTAATTCAGAAGACATTCGATATACCTCATATTCATAGTTTATAAAAATATCAGACAAACGTTATCTCTCTACTCAGGGAACATTGATTGAAGATTAAAATATACCTTATTGCAAATCCACCGCGAAGGTCCTTAAACAGGTGTAAATTATCATTATTGCGATTTCCTACACCGCTTCTTAAGTCTACTATTTATCTTTGAGTGCATTTTCATGTAACGACGCCTCTATCTCATCGTCAGTCGGTTGCATTACAACTTCTCACTCGTTCGTTCTTTATCTCAATATCTCAATATTTCATTATTCCATCAAGTTCTTCTGTCAATGGAATGTATTTACTTAAGCCTAGAGGCGCAGTATAAGCATTTCTAAAAGCTTCCCTGAAACCCAGTAAAGTCAAAAAAGTGAATTCACTAGAACAAAGAAATGAAATTCGTGACGACGTATTCCAACTCCAATACAAGCTTAATTTAATATAAAGTACTTTAAGGATGGCCTGAAGAACATGGATCTGCACTCTAAAAAGCGCCCTGCCTGAAGAACGCCAAAATACAACGAGGACAAATCAGGGGTTATTGCATCGAATTTCCAGTTTCCAAGGAATTCAATGTCATCGACGACTTGTAGTCATCCATCACTACTTAAATGCCAGATATTGTTACTCATTTCTCTTTGCAAATATTTTGAAATTCGACTTTCAAAGGTTATATGTAGATAACAGATGCGAAAATTTCACTACTACTAATTAATTACTGCTACATACTCCGTGTCTTGTTCTAGCTGATTTACTTACACAACTGAATGAATGCGTTTTACAAATTTTTGCAGCAGCAGCAGTAACACGTAATTTCAATAGCTTGTGCGTGGCATATTAATTATTGCTGAATGCATAATGATCAAACAGATTAGATGTGACTCCACAGGCTCAGGTAAAGGAAATTTTTAAAAATTGATGTGTGAATTACACAATGAGCTTGAAGAAGATATTGATCCAAGATGAAGCTAAGCTTGTTTTAAAACGATGTACATAAAGCTATTACTAGGTATCTGACTGTTTCAGGCACGCACACGACCACGATGATGTCAAGAAAAGCACCTTGAATATTATTTACAGAATATGCATTTCAAACAATTATTGAATTATGATGATCCATACATTCGTCCCAAAAATTCATTCAAAACATTCAAACAAGAAAAATAAGTCCCCACTTAGTAGATTACATCTTATAAGGTTTGGCTAGCTTACCCATTTGTTGGCTTGACGATTTCCAACGGAAGGATGAACTTATCGTTATCATTTTCTGCCACACCTTGGCAAGGATCTTCCGTTTTGGCAATTCGAGGGTCCGCACATTTTTGTTCTACGATGATAGAGAATATATTCATTGTCAAATCTAACTGAGTAACTCTGGTACATTGCATTGTTTGATTAATTAAAAGTGTCTCAGCTTACCCATAGCTTTTAATTTCTTTGCTTGAGCTCTCTTTAATTCCACAATGATGGCATCTGACGTTGACTTTGGACTGGAAGTGCTCAGCTCTACAAGGGAGCATTCTGAGGACGCGTTCCCATTGGATTTTGACCAACTCTTGTCCGAATGTCGTGAGTCACTCGACTGTTTCCGAACTCTGCCGTTAAATGGAGTTTTGCCTTTCTCACAGATTTCTGAAGCATCGCCAATTGAGGATGAAGCTGATGCGGAGGAATCAGTCTGGCAATATTGCAATGGAGGCATTGGCGGTGGAGGAGGGAATTTTTCAACTTCTTCTGGAATCACCAGAATATTTTCAACTTTGTTTGCTGTGACAGAGGGTGGCAACGGTGGTTCAAAAGGGTCAACGCATGGTAATGAAAACATTTTGGAGCCATTTTCTATTGGGAACGTTGGTTTACTCTTTTTGAATGTTCCAGAGTTCAGGAAGGAGGTTGGCTGGGAGATGTGCAAAACTGCAATGTTATTATCATTTTGGGTTTCCTTTCTGGTAGAGTCTATGGGCACGTCTTTAGAACCGTTAGTTTTAGTTTCTAGGAGTGCGTCTTTGATATCGACTCCAGCACTGAATGCTACCAGCTTTTCTTCAACTTCTTCATGGATCGTTCCAATGCTCTGCGAAAGACTCGTCATACTGTTCAATAACGACTCAGATATAAGCTCACGCGCTGACCTGGGAGAAATGTTATATTCAGAGATTGA
This sequence comes from Seira ritae, assembly GCA_027744415.1. Taxonomy (NCBI): domain Eukaryota; kingdom Metazoa; phylum Arthropoda; class Collembola; order Entomobryomorpha; family Entomobryidae; genus Seira; species Seira ritae. The sequence continues at coordinate 8,176 of JAHZNI010002189.1, read as the reverse complement.
CCTGTCCTGACATTCCAGTCCATCTACTACCGTATCCATGGAGGACTCGCCAGTTTTATTTTTCGTTGGGACAAGTACCATGGGAGGGGGACCATGATCATTATCTTTAGGACTGGGTGGAAGACTGGTTGCGTTCGACCTTGGTGGCGACTTTCCCGATGATTTACAAGTGAGAAGTTTAGACTTACTTGCGTAAATTTCTCCAAGAGTTTGCAGAAATTCGTTAGCGAATGGCTTCACCTTGCTCTGAGTGGTAGCGTGATCTCCAAATTCTTGATCAGTTGAATATTTATTGTTGTATGTAAATGACACAGAGGATGAGTTCTGATTATCCAAAGACGGTCCCATGAGTGAGTCAGGATAACAGTGTGTCGACATGGACGATAGATTTTTTCCTGCAGGGCCAGCTCCTTTATCTGGATTCACAAAATTCCTCTCTTTTCCTGTGGATATGCTAATGGGAGTCATTGACATAGTTTCCGTGTGAATGAAAAGCTCAGGGTATGATGCCTTCCTGGTAGATGAAAACTTGTCCAGCGTGCAAGAACCCGTGGGGACGGATGAGGAGGGAAGACATTCTCCTATAATTGAGATAAATTTGTTACTTTAAATTCGAAACTAAATTTATGTATTTTAATTATATTGCTACCTCAGCCTAACTTTACCTTTTGGTTTAATGCGGTCGAAGTCAACCCTGCCCATGGATAAACGACGTTGGTGACCAAATCCATTCACCTTCGGGGGTATGTTTCTTCCTGCTGGCTCCATCATTGGAATAAGTCCTTCAAGCGAATTCCTCAAGGCGTTGACTAGACCATCTCGTAATATTTTCTTTTCATCATCTTTCGTGTCCTTCACGACCTCATCCTGCTTTTCCAGTTTTTCTGGTTCGCTTTTCGTTTCACTCTTGGATTGATTTGGTTCATATTGCCCCTTAGCGGTCTCTCCTTTGGCTTTCTCCTCTTCCTCATTGGCGTCCTCTTCTGTGATGCAGGCACCCATTAATTCATTACTGCTATTATTGCTCATGGGTTGATCCTGAATAGTGACATCCTCCATCATTTGCTCACTAGTTTCAAAAGTTTCGAACTCCAGTTCGTTATTATCAGGTAGACTGCAGAGACTCAGTCTATTGCAATTTAGGAGACCAGTTGTGGTAGGCTGAACATTTAGATCAACGCTAGAGGATGAGCTGCCTCTGCGCGAATTATTCGACTTCGGACTCCCCGTTTCCAGAGATTTGTCTCTTGTTACTGCGTCAGCAATTTGAGTTTGGGACAAACCCGGCGTCGTCGATTTGGGTTGAGCATCCGAAGTTTTATCCTGCTCGCATTTCTTCTCGTCGTCAATAGAATTCGTCTTTACTGATGGCTCCACTTCATTCTCAGTAGTCTTTACAATAACGTCAGACACTTTCACAAAATCAGCAGTGGCTTCCTGCTGCTGAATTTCAATATGAACACCAGCTCCAGTTTTAGCAATCTCATCATTGTCAACGGTAAATATAGCACTATTGTGCGATACCTCCTTGTTTTGTGATACCTCCTTGATCAAATCATTATCATCAGTTTGATTAGCATTTTTAAGGGATTCACTTGCATCAATCACTTTGACTTTCTTATCATCAATTCTGTTACTTTCTTCACCCTCGCCTTTTTCATATTTGCCTTTATCGTTTATTGCACAGGAAACTGGTTTTGTTTGAGAAGCCGTTGTTGTGGCATTTACATCTTCTGTACAATCTTCACAGTCCAATTCAGTCTTATTGTTCGAAGAGCTCGTGAGATTTTCTGCACAGAGCGTTTTTTCCTCATCGCGTGGCAATATAGCTGTAGCATTATTATCATTGAATTGCAGTAATGTGCTCACCGCACTTTTCTTTGCACTGCAACTCATCCCAATCGCTGTTGCCTGTGAATCGGCAAATGAGTCGATATTTAGTGGGGAAACATGAGGCCCCTTTTCCTGATTTTCATTTTCTGATATAACTGGCTGAGTTGCGGCAGCAGTATAATTTTGGGTCTGTTTTGATAGTTCACATGGCCTGATTACAGGAGCAGATGCCTCATTAAGTGTAGGTATGGCCTTTGGTGGCTGAGATGTAGGAGGAAGGACATCCTTGCTTTTACCAACATCGTTTGCATTACTGATTTTTCGAATCTTTGAATCTGAACTTAAAACAGAAAGTGGCGGGGATGAAGGTGTCATTATTGCTGTGGCAGGTTTAATGCACGTACTCATTTCAGTCTCCGTTTTTCTTTCATCCTGATCCTTGTTCAGATCTGGGGAAACCCTTAATTCATCATTCAACAATGGAGTTTGTATGACATTAACTTCACCTCCACATACTGTTTTGTTGTCACTGATTTCAATGTTTGACCTTCTGTTGCTGCTAAAAACATTATGACGAAGCAATGTATTGAGAGAATTTTGAAAGTCTTTCTTATCATTTGCCTCATTTGGTGGCGAAATTTTCTTGTCTCCGAAATCATGTTTGACTTTCCCATTTCCGTTGCTCTTCGCAGGAGGCGGAGGAGGTGGAGGCAGTCTACCTCTTCTTATTGTACTACTTCCATTTATGGTTGAATGAATCGGGTGCACCACACTTAGTTCGGTCGAAGTGATTCCAACTTTAGATTCCTTCTGCGATCCAAGAATTAAAGGCAGCGGTGTCTCTTCGCATGCGCTAACTTTCCTTCCATTAATGGTGATCGTACTATGGTCTATTATAGCTGGCTTGGAGAGCAATTCTTCTCTCGCTTCTTCCGCTACCTCCGGCTTTGGAGTTTTCTCGCGTTTTTCGCAGGTCGCATAAATTGTCTTTGACATATTATGCATCCCCGATAAAGTTGCCTCTGGGTTCAGGGAATCGCTTTCAAAAGTACTTGATGACAAGCCCTCGTCATCGGAGTTGTGGTAATTCTTATGAAGTCGCGAAATATTCCGGCATTGTGCATCGGGTGATATGGATGATGGAGGCAGCTCGGAGCTTGTAATGCTTGTTCCAATCACATTAAGTGAGTCCATGGAATACATAGGATCTGGCGTGTTTGGCCCACCAGTTTGCCGACCACTTCCCCCGTTCATGTCGTGGTTTGGGAGCTTTGTAGTCGTCGTCGCTTCTCCGTGTATGCCTGGCAGCGGATTTGCTGAAAATTTTGCTGCTGGGTAAGAGTGAGATTGAAAGGTTTCCTGTCCGGAATTCTATGGATAACATGAAAGAAAATGGTATATTTTTATGCATGTCATTTTGACATGAAGACTAGTAGAATGAAGGACAGTAGAGTAGACAGTAGACATACATTCACAATTTGGGACATGTGCTCCCCGTGGAGCTCACTTCGAGATGGAGAATTTCCTATCAAGTAATTTTCCCTTCATTAGCAAAATCTGAACACTTAGTTGAAAAATTGTAAACCACAAACATTATTTTTACCCATATCTTCTGCTGCAAATGATTCACCCTACCGTGCTCCTGGGTTCTCAATTCATAAAACAACTAGTAAATATACATGATAAACACAATAAAATATTAACGTTGATAAAAACTGTTTATTATCCGCAATAACTTCTTCATTTGCAACCAAAATGAATGCGTGGCATGACTCCTTCACGTAACACTCTTACTCTCATAGATCATGACAACAGGAACCAACATTTCCGAACACCTTTACAACTTTGTTTGACGAACATATTTCACTCGGTCTAATCGGAACTGAAACTTGCTTCACTCACTCCCCTCCACCAGCACTTTCAACTTTCAAATGCGCGTAGAATATAAAAATAAACCGTGGATTTCAAAACTGATATAAATGATGCATAGTGGAAAGCGTCTTTCCGCTCAACAGTCATTTCCGAGAGCATCTATAGCTACATAATATCATCGTCGTCGTGACGAGAGAGTTCTTTTGAGTACATGGAAACAGTATGGGGAGAGGGGAGACCATGAACCAGTTGAAATGTCCTTGTTTTGCTTTCAAGAAAAAATAAATTATCAAAGACACATAACCTCCATATTATTACCATGACTTCGAGGAAGACGCACACACATCCTTCTAAATAAAGCAAGTTTTGAAAACACACCAATTGGCCTGAAACGTTTCACTATGAATCTTTCCTCCCCTTCCTTTCCTCCTCCAAAAACGCAACTGAATAATAATGTTTCTTGGCATTGAAGGATTTTACGGACACGGTAGTAGAAAACGATAGCATATTTTCCTCATATCTATTATTGCAAACGCAAAGTCATTAAAATGTAGCGATGCACAGTTTTAATCAAGAAACCGTAGAAAAAAATATACGATCATGGTCTTACTAAAAACATGAGCAAAAGTTTCATTGATAGGGCGCCACAAAAAAGATGAGCCTAGCCTTTTCCCTTTTAACATTTTAGATGTTCCTTTGTCTTCAAATTTGGTGAAGATTTAAGAAGAAATAGACAACTGAAGCCATATATATTGCTAATAATACACGAGCATTTTGTGCTATTTCAATTTCATTCAGCTTTTTCAATTGTTCAATGCGAATTAGGCATGTATGTATACTTTGTGCTTTCATTATTTAGGCACTTTGAGAGTATCGGTTTTCGGCATTGTTCAACAATGTAAAATTGAGTGTTATCTTTCAACTTGCGCTTATCTTATAATATGTCTGCCTTCTTACGCCTTTCTAAGAAAAAAATATATGCAGTAAACCGTGTAAGGCGTAAGGTGAGCATATTGTGAGCAATGTAAGAAGCTATAGGGATTACGTCTATTTAGCAACAACCGTAACACGGTTTTCGACATTTCGATGCAACTTGAAGTATTCGAAAACATGCATAAAAATACATCTGAAGAAAAAAGAATTCTTACGTTACGTTATTTTACAGATGTAAAATTTAGGTTTTCTTTATGTGTACATACCTACATATATACATTTCATTTACTATCATCAGAAAGAAAAACCTTCTTGCATTGCACTTTTTTCAGGGACTTTGTTTCTTTGAAATTTTCAAAAAATGCACTTCTTTGTAATCATGTACACAGACTTGGGATGCCGAGAAGATGAACTGCATGAATCTTTTCCTTTATTTTTTTTCTCGAACCTACCTAAAAACAGGCTTTTTCATAAATTATTGGTAGAAAGAAGAGAGAATGAATGAAAAGTGCGCATTTGCTTCCTCAACTCAAAGAAACTGAACAAAGCGAGTGGATTTGGCACTCGACTCCGAAACCAGATGAAGAACGTTTTCACTGATCTCAAAACTCTATTTTTGAGTTCCAAATGTTTTACATGAACGCGTTTCGTACTAGTGAATATGAACAAAGGGTCTGTAAATTCCAAAATGAAAGGGAAACTGGGAGAGGACAAGAGAGAAGAAGAGCATGAAGAAGAAATCTATAATTCCGTGTGGAAGATTCGTGCATCTTATAACAACAACGGCACCGTTCTCTTTCACTTGTCGTCTAAATAAACAGTGTATTCCATCCGAGAATTTATGGATTGTAACCTTAATTACGACAGTGAAGCATGCATCATACATTTTTTTACTTTTCCCACATCATCGTTCATAGCTTTTCTCACTTACCCTAACCGGATGTATAAAATTAAATGTTGAATAATTGTTTCTGCTCACGGGCTCAATTTCAATCTGTAGACTTTAATTTTTCATGGTAGAACTTTAAATTTTCAATTATAGACGTACTTAAGCAAGCAGGTATCATAATTTTCTCGCTATCAAATTTAACGAAGGGCTACAAAGTTTCAAAAAATCAGACTCATTACTCAGTTTATAATAATTCTGGTAATTATGCACGTTGCCTGGTTCTCTTTAAAAATTTGAAAAAGTGTGCTGCATGAGGAACATTTTGTTTGAAGGGCATGTTCATGCTCAAATGTTCGGAAAGGGAAGATGGTGATGGGTGATGATGATGATGATGATTGTGCAAATTTCTTATATTATATGGCCAACATCATCATCGGAGTATATCGAATCGTTGCCATCATCATCATTACTGCATAACCCAGAAAGTAAACGCTTCCTATTTTCCTCTCCTCACTGATGCTTAAAATTAGGGAGATGATGTGCTGTATTTATTGTATTGTATTGTGCGTTGCCCTATCCTTTGGATCATAATTATATTTTCTTTAGAGGTTTAAAGTATTTAATGCGCTGCACTTTTGTATTTTTGTTGGGTAAAAGGGGGCATGTATGTACCGTACATTTTTACTTGCATGCTTATGATCCGGCGTATCCTCATAGTTTGGATAAAATGCCACACTTTATTTTATCGCCTGTTTTCCCAATTTGATGCGTTTTATCGCTATTAATTAGGTACATGAATCACAACTTCACAAAAAAGCAGTTAATAACATGAGGTTACATACAATGAAAAGCAAAAGGCATAAGCACTTTGTTCTTTTCGCGTGATGGGATTGATCGCAAGTGTATAAGGGAGAAAATTGAATCAATTGGAAGGATTTCATTTTAATGAACTCATTAAAAAGAGATTACAGATTGAAACGTCAAGCCCTACACTACAACCATGCTAGTAGCATACTCTCAGCCTTAACGATGTAAACATGAAGATTACATGATTGAATTGTGTTATCGCTCGATTATCTCAAATAATAATAATAATATCGCACACACCACACCACCACCAAGGAGATCATCATAAGTAACTAAAAGCCGTTGGTGAAAAGTGAAGTTAATGCCATAAATTGGTTTATAATCATCATCTAGAATATCTCTAAAGCTGCTATAAAAGGTCTTCGGATGAAGGGATAGTGCAGAAAAGATGCATTTTTTGTTATGCAGAAGAATTCACAAAACTGTAGCTCATTGCGCGTCGTTATAGGAGGCAACAAGGCATAAAACTTTTATTACATGGCATACAAAAAATTGATGCGTATTCTCAGCTTACCTATCTACATGGCCTTCAAAAAGGAAAAAAATAATTTGTGGTAGTGGTAAACAACGCAAATGAAATGAAAAACGCATATTTCAATCTTTGTTTTTAATCTATCAGCAACAACAGAGGATTTTGATTTTGGACGAGAGCGAATTTATTTAAATTAAATGAAAGGGAACTCGGATGCATTTAAGAGTAAACAGCATTATCATCATCGCGTCCTAAACTGAAATGGAAAGCCAATGACTGAAAAGAAAAAAATTCGATATTATAGATTTATGTCGGTTCGTTACGCTGCATTTAAGGCTAACTTTCTGTGAGAAAATGAAAATCTATCTTTCATCATCATAAATTAAAATATTTCAGAAGTGCAATAAAAATCCAGCCATTATGGCTAACACAATCCAGGCTTCTGCAAACCTTACATATGAAATCATTTCTTTTTTCTTTTGAGACCATTAAACTTCGTAGAAAAATTGATGTAGCGTCATCGCATCGCAAGCTTTAATCATTTAAGCATTTCAGACTTGATATGATATGTTGCATGAGCACATTGGAATACTTTCTATATGCAGCGGATCAAATTTTGTTGAGCTGTATAAATCTAAAATTATTTTACAATATAATTTATTTCTTTGAATATTTATTTAAAGACTGATTATATACCTTATAAAACATTCATTCATAATCCATTTCATACTAAGTCTAATCTTGAGATAGAAGTAACAGCAATGAAAGCTTGAATACGATGTCATTATAGTGCATCACAAAATCAATTTTCATAAAGTCAATACACACGTTCGAGTTGGCAATTTGTACAGAAGCCAGTCCACTTTATAAAAAAAACCTAATTTATCACTCGTTCACAAGTGTATTGTACGGGTCAAAACCTTCATCAACATCATCACATTTCTTTGAAGTAATTGGCGAAGAAAAAGTACGTAGGTATATTTCATTTAAACGGCATACAAAATCTATAAATACAAAAAATTGATGATAATTGGAGACCAGAAAAAATCATATCAGCCTAGGTTCATATTTTCTCAGATACTGAATAGCTAAAGAAACAGTAAGATTTATGATTTGTATTTCGAAACTATTAGGTACCTATGTAATTATAATTACGCTTAATATTTATATGGCGGATAGCTACAAGGTCGAATGAAGATATAATTTAAATAATCAGTTCTGATTACGATTCTGTTTCAAGTTCCCAATTCTAAGCAAACAGGAAAGAATAATAATTACTTAATCTTAACGGATTTAAAAGGGAAGCTAGG
>JAHZNI010002187.1:0-17452 GCA_027744415.1 Seira ritae | reverse complement strand
ACGTGTAAAATACCTAAAAGTGTTTTGTACTAATTTGTTATTCAATGCCACCTGCTTTTTGAAACGCATTGACATTTACGGAAAGAGGAGGTAGAGAAATGGCATTTCTTGAGAAATACCCCAAGACGCCTTTAGTGGAGGAGCTGAAGGTGGAGTTTGAAAAATTCCTAAATGGACATCCTGTCGTTGGCCATCAATTTTCTGCGAAGTTGATTAAGGAAACTGCTCGAAGTGGAATGTACTTGTTGAGGCATCTACCGTCCGCGAGAGACTCTGTCTTTGAATATATCTCTGCAGTATACGAGGAGTTTGTGAAGCAGTACATAGCACAAGCCGTTGATTTATCGGTAGGTTTTTATCGGAGTTAATGACGAGGATTATTTACGTTAAAGATGTGATTTTTATTTTGTAATTTTCTTTATATCTCCAGAACTCAGCGGAAATAAGGTATTCAGACGAGGAAGTTGCCTTGCTCGAAGACATTCACGCTGCATTCATTTTGTATCTGGACTCCTGTGGTCAAATCTGGGCTCCTATTTTGTCTCAATGGACACTCTACCTCTTGGGCCAGTTGTCCTCGCAATTTGCTTCCAACGCCGTTTTTAGTCATTGTCAGAGTGTCAATGAAGTCATTCAAATCTGGATGGGATGTAAAGCTGTTCAGAGCCTGCTGGATTTGACGTCTCGTTCTCTTACCTGTAAAGATCATGCGAATGAGGATACATTTATATCAACACTTTTAGGTATGAGAAATGCTTTCAATTAGAATATAATTAATAATTGTTGTTTTGTCCTCTGATTTAGATGGTATTATTATCATTTTTGATGCTTTACCGTATTTACAGACACAAGCGCCACACATAGTCCAAAGTTTGATTGGGTTGTTGCTCACGTCGGAAATTCATACCCACAAACTATCGTCAGTAAAGTACTTGCTCTAGGACTTCAACATTTTTCTTCTACTCCCCCCATGATCTCAAAATTAAGTTCGGTCGCAGCTATTCTGGGACATTTAGTCACCACGCATTCCAAAGAAGTTCAGCATGCATTTCAGCAGATTATCGAGGTAAAATTTAAAATGTCATCTGAGTCTTCGAACCTTTGTGACATTGTGATCAAACTGTAGAAATTAAACGCATTCTGCAATTTGCTACAGCACATTGAACATTTGATTTGTTTCATCTGTAATTAAAGCGAAGTTTAATGTTTTGTTTATTGGTTAGGAGGCCTTGTCTGGAACACAGTTGACTGGAAGAAACACTGAAACTTTCTCAGTTCCTTACCTTCTGCAATTATGCTCGTCTTCTGTTGCCTTGCTTGATGTGCTGATGGACAGCGCGTTGCCAAAAAGTAAGTTTCGTGCAAGTAGTTAACGGCAAGATTGTGAAGAATGATCTCGTTAGTTTTTTATTTTGTATTTATTTCAGTCAAAGGAGAAGCACTTGAAAAACTTGCTTACTTGGTTCCACGCTGGATCAGTCTACACTTTGGTGGTCAAGACAAGGCTGTCATGGCCTTGGTGATCCACCTGGTCCTTAAAAGTACTCGGGGACCTCAAGCGATTGAAATTCTGATGAATGGGTGCAAAACTTGGAGTGGGGTTATCGGCCAAAAGGCAAAAGTTTTGCTTGATCATTTCACAGCGGAAGTAACATGCCTCCTATTTCAGTCTGATACCACGAAAGACTTTCCATGTATCACATCTTTGAAAGAAAATCACGGGATCTTGATGCAGTTTTTGACAGATAAGGATCCTCAAGTTTGCCGTACTGCTAGAGAATTCGTAAAAGTGCTTGCCTTATTCTATGGACCAGCGATAGGCGTCACTGCCGCATGTCATTACCTGCGTCACGCCACGGAAGAGAAACATTTGTGGCATTTAACTGACCTCATTGCTACGTTAGAGCTAAAGTATGAAACTTTATTGGAAAGTATTATCCGGACTTTGGCAGTAAAATCCGAACTCTCATCGACGGAATCGAAGTATCATGGAGCGTTTTTGGAAGATCCTCTACGCGTGTGGAAAAATATCCTTCGTTTAATCAAGTCCGAAGGAATGAAACAATACCCGATTCGCTACAAGTTGGCCAAAGTTTTACAAGAAAATTTGGCAGTATTGAATCCTATTATTGATGTACGGAAATCCTCCTCATTCGTAATGGAAGAGGCGAGCTTAATTGTAGAGATAATTTCAAAGCTTTCCAATTTGAAGAAAGCGAGGTTCGGAGATCTACTGACTTTAGAAAGATATTTAACGGATTACCTGTTTCAAGTTCTTCTGTCGGTCGATAATCAAACGAAAAAGTCAACGGAAGCATTTCATATCTCTCGTTTACTCTATGAACTTTCCGAGAATCCAGCAATACAAAACGACGCTTTGAGAAGCCTTGTTCAGACCGCTTTGGATCCTGACAATCGACCATTATTTATGGAAAGAGTTGTGTGGTCAAAGTCATCATTATCAGGCTTTGACGTTGATAACCTCTGCGATAATGATGAGTTTCAACCGGAACGTTTCTCCATGTATGTTCCCCTCATGAAAGAAAACCAAAAACGAACTGCCAGCGTCTGTCTATCCCGCTTGCATTCTACAAGTCTTCACTCTGGAAAATTAGCAAAGAGTGAATTCAGGAATTGGGGCGTTTCTCCAAAAGTTCACATCAGAGAAAATCCAAACGCAAAAATAAATCTGCAGCTATTCATTGCAGTTCTGTTAAATATTTGTATGGCGATTCCAACGAACGGGAATGGGGAAAATGGAAACGCAACTAAGGAAAATAGTAAGAATCCTCAAGCTTCGGTTGATGCGATGAGGAAGGTTGCTCTACTTTTGGTAGAAATCGTGTCACCTGACGTGATGTTCAATGGATTACCTTGGCCGGAGGAAGAATTCTCAAAAGTAAGTCATGATTGCGATGAAGATTGGAAATGTAAAAGATAAGGAAATTCTACTTCTTATCTTACTTGTTTAGGTTCAAGTCGAACGAGACTTGCAGATCCGTCGAGCTTTCGAGCATCATCCGTACCTGTGGGACATGCTCGAGCTTTGTGCCAACCATTGCCCTTCGTTATGCTACTGTTCTGTATTGCTGAGAGCGTTAATGGCTACTCTTATCGCACATTGGACTTCCAGTCAAGTAAGTAGCCGCCAGCTAGGAATATCGAAACGTCAGTGCTATTATTCTATGGAGAACTTTTCAAGCATTGAACTTTTTTTGTTCTGTAGGAATCAAAAGCCACCAATTCTCCGACGCAATTAGAATGGACCGTGCGCCTAATTAATTTAATGAAGATCGGACTAATTCTTCCTCCACCATTATCATACGTGGGTCGAATTCTCCCTGAACTGAAAGCAAACGAAATTGTGGTTTTACTACGAGACATTTGGGCCTACATGAGAATGAATGTTCCAGTTCCAAATGTGTACGTGAAGGATTCTGCATCTAAATTATATATTAGAAGCCAAGATTTTTATAAAGTTGATTCAAATTATACTGAAAAGCTAAGATTGGTCTTGTTAAATAATGTTGAAAAGTTAGGCCAGCATTATCCAAAGTTCTTTCCTGGGAATGTCACTCCCCCTGCTATAGTTAATAGGAATGGCAACGCCGTTGTAAAAATAGAGAATGGTAATGTCAACTCCCCTGGCGGCTCTAAAGCAGTTATTTAAGACCTACGACAATGACGGTATTTATTGACCTGTGTAAGAATTATGGCTATGTAAAACAATTTAAATTAGAGTTTGAAATAAATCGTATTCAATTTTCAAACCGTTTTGATGCATACGACTTTGACTTTATCATTTTCATTCTTAAATGGAACACAGTAATGTGGCATGACGTAAGGAAAACGTGCAAGCAAGAAATCATGTCAACAGTATTTAGTTTTTTATTCAATTAATTACTTAATAAACTTTTAAGTCTACAAAAGTTTCTATTTCTAGATTGGTTTACGACTTATGTGAATGTATTTGTGCGAAAAATGCTTATATTCTCCAGATTTAAAATGAACAAAGTTAATAATAAGTTATAAATAGCACATTCAAACTCACCACTAACTGGCAACTGGTATACATACATTTATAAATAAACGCATCATAAAATAACACTTACGTTTACAGTTTACACACAACGTAAGATTTAAAAATCAGAAGCAACGTTTAAGTTAAGACATCAAGATTAAAATTACCCTTACTTGATAATTGACAGAAGACATGAATCTTCATCAAGAATTGAAGAACTCGTAAATGATTATGATTGCACATTTTTTATCATTCCCACTAAAACTCGTACACCTAAATTCCATCCATTATAACTTATATTTATGCTCATTTAGAACATCAATATATTGTTACGTAATATTCAAAAGATGCAACTATATATTAACCAGTTACAGGAAACATTATAGAGTGCAACACTTGACGCTGCGAGTCCAACTTAAAAATACATAAATTATCGTAAGCATTATGTATTATCTTGTCCGCAAAGCATAAAATATTAAAACAAACTTTAATATGCACGGAAGCTTTTTGAAAATTTGTGTTCCTGTACAAAACAAGCGCAGTTTGAGCGTATTAGCTAGGTGTGTACGTGTCCTCCGTAGAAAAAACTACGGGACATTTACAATTTATCGCATTGAAAAAGAATTTAGTTAATAAACAACAGTAGAATATATCAGATTTAGTTACACCCTGTATTGCAGAAGGCAACAACATCGATTAATTTTCACAATGATTTCACATTTAGATCGGACAATTTTTTACAATCAAAGTTTGGTCACCAACACCAGAATTTCTTGATGAATTGCAAGACATTTAATTAACCTATCTAAATTTATACATGCACAGAAGTTACTTGTAAAAACTAAATCAACTGCATAATTTGCACATTTTATAGTAATATAAGAAATAATTAGTCATTTGCCTACTCAAAATATTTACATTAAGCAGTATGCAAGCAATTTACAAGAGAGTTTTAAAAACTGTGCTAATTGTCGATCCATGTTTGTGGATCATATCACTAGAGCTTCATTGAGATTATAAAATTAATTGCATACACATCCGCCATGACTGAATCAGCAGTCAAGACCATCTACTTGAACGGTGAAAAATACGTTGTGCATGTATTTTCGATAGTGCGATTAAAAACTTTCGTGACTTGACTTGATACATTATAATATTACTATTATATGCTGACTGATATGACTAACACTTAAATATTTATCTTAACAATTAAAGCTTGGTATAATTTACAACGTACAAATGATGCATGTCAAAAGAGATTAGAATTATGTACAAACATTCTGTACAAGATTTTTTCTATTCTGTCAAGGAACCATTTCTGGATAATTCCTTCTTAATGGCAACGTAATTCGGATTACTGACTTGATTCTGATCTGGCAAGGAACCTGAATTATTAACCCGTTTTCTTGCACAGTTCCCGTTAGAGTTAACCTTGCCGCCAGAGGCACCTTTTCCATTCCGAGGGATTACTGATGGCTGTTGTTGTTGTGACTGAGTCGACTCTTCGTTTGCGTTATGCTGGGTCCCAGTCCCGCTCCCGAACTCTGAAAATGGCAAGCCAGGTAAGTGCTGCACAAAACATTTCATACATAAAAGGAAAAGAGATGGAGAGGAAAGCGTTAAAAAGTAGATACATAGATCAATTAAATTGCTTTTACACGAATAAGTAAGAGTAAAAGCCTACTGAATATTTCCAGAGAGCGTAAGTTACCTTTCCAATCACCTGAATGGGATTCACGCCAGTCACTTTTGCCACTCTATGCTCAACCACGTAAAAGATATACTCGTCATACAGTAGCCTCAACAAATGGAATGATCCAAAACTCGCAGCACTTCTTAATGTCAGATCTCGAATGATAAGTGAACTACAAAGAAATCATATTTACTGTAGTAGGATTTATCCTTAGTATCACTATACCCCAAGGCAATACGTATCATTAGCAGTAGGAACAAAAAATTCATGTTTTACCTGTAAAATGACCACTTCAAAAGGAACATTCTCGCCGAATTCACGAATTTTGAGGGATCCTGCTGAGGTTTTACAAGCTTATCAACAACTTTCTCCAGCCAAGCAGCCCACTCGTCCAAACTCTGTTGTTGGCTAAGAGTCGCCTTAAAGTCTTGCTCAAGACTAGGAACTGTGTCTCCGGAACATCCGCATACCCACGATGCCTACAAATATTATTGAGTTTTAAAAAAACTTGCCAATACAATTAAATGCTGTACAATTTGACAACTGTTTTCACGTAAGGCTTTACCTGTTCCTCAACATTTCTGAAATCCACCCTATTGAGATCTGATAACATTTGGGCGATCTGAGTCTGGTTCTGCAGAACTGCTCTCGCAGCCTGTGCTAAATGATTCAGCGAAGTATATCGCCTTAATGTTTGTGCTAGTGCATTGCATACATTCAACCTGAGAGAAGTGAAAGTCTCCGGATAACCGGTCATTGAAGAAGACATCCAAGTTTCCAAAACCTTTGCAAAGTTCCTGATCGCCTGCGTCATTGAACCTTATGGGGCAAATTGATAATTTCGACAAGTTAAAACATGACCGATGAAATTCTTCCTTATCGCTTAAATTAATTTACTTACTGGGGATGGGTTTGAGAACGTCCGGTAGAACAATTTCAACAACTTGTTGATAAAAGTAAAAGTCTGCTGCTTTCACGAATTCCTGTACGGCTTTCATTTTGCAAAGAAGCAGCATCTTATTTCTATGAATAGCATAAAAATGTAATGGTATGAGAATGAGGCAAAACAAAATATTTCATGGTATATTAAAGTCATCACCAAATTCTCTGAACTCACTTTGGCAAAACCTTCTCATAGTCAAGGGATGCCTCCACCGCACCACTCAAATCACCCCCACGCCAGAATGCTTTCCAATGCTGTTCAAACATCACGAGCTGGAAAGAAGCAACCGCTTCCAACAAATTCTGCGAAGCCATTGACATCACGTATTACATGAGAAAAGTCCTTGACAATGCAATGAAAGCTAATCATTTCAAACCAGTACCTTGCAATGCTGATGATATATCGTCCTAAAGACGAATAAATCGTTCCCAATAACCCCATCAACGTACGGTTCGCTGCCCACCTCCAACTCCGGGAAGTCATCTAGAGCCCCATTGGAATCTCCCAAGAAAGGCTATGCACACGACACGACATACGATATGACTTTTAAGTTGAGAGAGAAAAAGCAAGATAATATCGCAAAAACTAACAAACTCCTTCGGCTTACCAGAAACGCTGCCACATCATCAACAATCAGCACACTATTATCCCCCAACTCGTTCCTCGCAGACGGTTTCATCTTCTTCGCACTGCCTCCTCCGCCACCCTGCTGAAAATGACGAGCATTGGATCCGGAAGTTTGATGATGCCCATTGGGAGCATAGTTCCCGTTCATGTAATCACCCGTGTCCTTGATTGTACAACAGCGATCGTGGCAGAGATACTCCTTCAGCGGTCTCGTAGTTTTCCAGGAGCCATTGAACCTTTCAGAGGTACATATGAAATTGATGAAAAATGTTATTCCACAATGTAAACAAGAAACTCAATTTTTATGCCATTTCAAACCCCATGATAAACCCTTCCTATTTCTGGTGCACGTGTCACACAAATAAAAGCAATGAAAAGCAACAAAAATTAAAAGAAAGATGATAGTAAAAACTTAGCATGTTCATACAGTGAGAGGACTTGTCTTGATGGACTGCGAGTTGCCCATCGAAAACATATTTGGGTCCATGGAGTCCGACTGTTCACTCTCAAGCTGTGCTTCCATATCGGGAGTCATCATCCCCCCTCCACCGTATCCGTAACTTTCCATTTCTGGAACTAAAGATTGTTCATTCACATAAGGAGACCCGGAGCTTTCCAAGTCCTCCATGTAGATTTGAGCACCTTCTTCGTAAAAATGATGATGATGGACTCGGTGGTTCATGTGCTGCCGACGCATTTTGTGATTGCTTGAGGAGGAGGATGATGAGGAACTCGGAATGGGGCATAGTTCTGGAACATTTTTTCTTCGTTTCTGAAAGAGTGCAGAGTTTATTGAGTGCAACAAGAGTAAACAAAAATCGAAGCATTATCGCATGCAAAGAATTTTTAACTGAAGTTGTTGAAAATGGAAAATTATTGAAAAGATAATTGGATGAAGCGCGTTTTGCAAAAGTAAAACATCAAGCCAAAATCCTATTATTCAAGCAGTCTTTTGATCAAGTAGTGTGGTGACCTATAATAGATCTCATGATGCCCCAACGTAAACTCCCCGTTCGGATGTATTTTTGTAGCAGCGTGTGATTTTTATGAACGATGAAATAACATTTAGTTTTTAGTTCTTTAGCACGGAGGAGTACTTACAGTAGCTGGAGAGACTCGATTAGTGAGATTAGGAGATGTACCCGGAGCACCTCCAGAAACGATACCACCACCCATACCACCAGCATCATTACCATCACCACCTTCTGCTGTTAAAATAGAGTTGTCATTGTTGCTAGCACTGCTTTCGGGAGACTGGACGAAATATATGCTTCCCTCCTAGTTCATGTTTTTGTAAACAATATGAGTTACATATGCATGGCATGATTCCAGTTCAAACACGACTTACTATGTATTACTATTCACATGAGACATAGGGTGCAATACAAGTGCTGTGGTTTATACAAGGAATAGGATAGTAATTGTAGTTCAAAAGTCGGTGATTCAATGAACGACCTTCATGTCAATTTACAAAAACAACACAGACAGACTTCAGCCTTGACAATGCGATCTAAAGTAGAAAAGTCTGTCACATTAGATCAACTAAGTAATACGTACTTCAAAAGGAAATGGAAGGGGCAAACAGAGATTTGGACAAGATTTGTGAAATTTTGTCATTCAGTTGTTTTCATTGTTCGAGTAGAGTCAAAAGATTGAGTGCATGAAATGATATACAATTCGAGCATAGGGAGTGTGATGATGAAGAATCGATTGTGAATGTTAGCGAACTCATAATAAATTGTATACATAGTATAGACTATAGATGGTAAGATGCGAAGTGCAACATTAAGAACTAACTTCCAAGTCGTCTAATTATCATAAGTCGCAAGTCTCCAGGTCAATGTGACTCTTAATCAATTGGATTTTGATACATACATGTAAGTGATTTTGACTTAAAACTGCATCGTCAATATAAACAACAGTCAACTATCCTTCTTCACAAGTGCTAAACTAAACAACCAGAGAAAGTGGTAAGTTTTGGAAGAAAACAAACAGAAACGATGCAATAAAATTATTAAGTGTTTTAAAAGAACCAACGAAAATTTGAAGAAAGAGCAATTTTGATCATATCGGGGAAAAATCGAACTATGGAAAAATAAAGATATAAATCAGGAAAAGCAACAGGAGCATGCAACATGCGTTCACAGTTAACACACACAAAACAACAGAATGTTTTCACCAACCTGTGCATAAGCAACTCCATTGGATGAAGACGAGCCTGCGGTAGTATAGTACGCCGTTGTTCCAGACCCGTACACACCACCACCAGCTTCAGCAGCACCAACTGTTGTTCCGTACATGGGATACGAGCTACATGTGCATAGGGGAAGAAGAAGAAAAACTCGCTTTTAGAAACCCAGGAGAAAGTTTTAGTAGTATAGTTCGCTTGCACCCCTTTTTTGAAATAGGGGCGAAGCGAGACAAATCCGTCCCAGAGCAAGAGCTCCTAAAGCTATAGGGTAAACTGGTAGAAAAAAAGCTAGAACTATTTTACATATTTACAAAGCATGAAAGATACACATGTGACAACTTGAAATTACAAATGAAAACGGAAGAAGCAACAAGATTTTCATACATATTTACCCATTTCAAAGTAAATGGTAAGACCTTACGAGCAAACAAATAAATTACAAAATCATAAAATGAACCTTCTAAAAATATCACAAACGGTTGATTTCTAAATGCAAAAGTTATAGGACATTCTAAAACTAAGTAAACAAGTTTATAATGCTCCGAAAATTTCAAGTTGTTACATGTTCTGCCCATTGGGACCAGCAGCAGCCGTAGCCGTTGTAATGGCTGCGGATGCATAAGAAGAATGATGTGTTGGAGAATCTTCAACGTAAGTTACGTACGAGCTTCCACCAGCAGCAGTCGTGCCGCCGCCATCATTTCCACCTGAGGCGTCAGCTTCCACTGAAAACAAAGAGAGAAAAACAATAGCATAACGATCATTCAGTTTCATTCCTCTTAAGCAATCACAGTCACTTTCATTCAGCTTTTTTCCGGTTGAGGTTCTAATACAATGGCCGTGTATATTATGTTCGTCACAAGCCTATCATCAACTTTCAAGAAAAATGAGAACGGATGAACAATAGTGTGGAAATGGAACGAGCCTCGGTAAAGTTCTCCTCGTGTCTGAGGAGCAAGCAATGAGATTCTTGGTATGGAAATGAAACCAGATGGCCACAAGATCGAGATAAAAAAATGAACATGTCTCATCTCATTGTTTCCCTTTTCTCTTTCACTTAATTCTAATGTGACGATGAACCTTTTACTGGATAAGTAGGTTTTGCTATGTTTTGATGATTAAATTCAACTGAACGGAAAACTGCCAGCCAGAGCCATGCCAGAGCATTGTTCTGAACAAATGTAATCATCAGGAAAAAATCCTTCTCCTTTCATATCTCATTAGCGGTAGATCTACTTCACTCAGACCAGGTAGAAAGGGGGGATAAAAGGATGTTGAGTCTTTCTGACAATGACGATTTCAACAGAAAAGGAAAAGAAACGAAGAAAGTCAAAGAGAAACCAAGTCGGCGACTTTTTCCCTGATTATTTCAAAGAAAAAATGCTCTTGTTCCAAGTTTTTTTTAAAAACAAATACACAACCGGTAAAAATGCTTTCCTGAAGAAAAATTCAGCTAATTAAGTACAATTGGAATAGGAAACCTGGACGGAACTTGCTACAAATACCGTAAGCTCATCCTTCTTTTGTTTTTTTTTTCACATTTCACGTTAAAGAGTACATTAGTATTAGGTATTAGTTTGCTTGTTTCACTCGTTATAAGTTTTTACTTTCTAAAAGAAAAAGAAACAAAAGCAAAAAAATCTCCGCTAATCAATTTAGAAAAAGACAGTTAGGGTAAAGAAAGCATCAACATTTTTTCCTTAATGATTTGATGCGCTTATATTACTACTATAACATTTAGGGCGTTTGAAAGTCGGCGAATGAAATCCTTATTACGATACTTTATATGCTATGATGAAAGAGCATTAGAGCAAGTAATTATGATTTTTTTACAAATAAGGTAAAGTGTAGCCCAAGGATGTACATCGTGTATATCATTATGAGAAAACAACTTGGAAAGCGGAATCGGAAATGATTAAAAAAGCTTCATCTAAAGCCGGACCTAGACGCAATTTGAAGTATCGAAGACTATGATTTGGTTTCACTTTGCCCCACAACGCAGAATATGTACGAAACCTGACCGAGACGAAGTGAAAGTAACATATAACGACATACCTGTGATAGCGACAAACTGGGGAGAAGCGCTCATCATGCTGTTCGAGTTAGTTCCGGGAGTGGAAGGGTTTGAAGAGTGAGTCCCGGCATCAGAAGGTGTTCCAGGAGTTCTCGGGGCCGCTGGCTGAGCAGCACTCTGGAAATGAAATTAAATGGTGAAAATGATGACGATACGATTAGCGAATGGTAATTAATTCTCGACACTTTCAAAGCATGAAGCTACTAAACTTCTTAATTTGATTAGAGCTTTAAAACTAGAAGAGAATATTAAGGCATTGAACAATGACCGAGAGTTTTAATGAATTCCCCTTTTGCTAGAATAAAAGGCAAACTTGATGGAATCACTGCTGAAAATAGCGCATTCATGCAATTTACAATAATGCATTAAACTTAAGCTCACAGAAGGTGCTTCATATCACACATGCTGTACAAATGTACAAAGCGCAAAAACAATACAAGAGGTCAAAGGTAATCTCGCATAGCCCCTTACGAGCTCAGTATTTACCTAATTATTCAATCCAACTTGCACATTACCATCTAATTTTTGCAAATGAAGAAATCAAACGATGACATTGGTTTAGAAGGGATAAGTAAAAGCAGAACTACCCACAAATGCTCAGAGACTTTAGAAAGTACAGAGTACAGACGCTTATGTATGTACTTCATTGCAAGCGGGATATTTTTTCAGATAATAAGATCAGGAACTTCACAAATCCGAAATCAATAAAGCTTTAATTAGAAAAGGGGGATCATTTGCAGAAGCTCGAGTGAAAGGGGTTAAATAAAATTGCAGTAATTAAGTCAGCAATTTAATTCTTAGTTCAAAGCCAAATGGAATGATTTTTAAGCTATCTATGTATAACGACGAAAGTCATGGCAAACCTGAAGCTGCTGTGGCCACCAACATTGGGTTGAGGGACATGGTAAAGAAGTCCCGTTATTCACGTTATGCATATTTCAATGATATTTAGCTACCAATAAAACAGAAGACATAAATGCATGAGATTCAAATTGAGAGAACAGAAAACCTATGAAGAAGAGAAAGCATTTTTTCCGCCGACGTAGATGCTCAAAAACGCAGGGCGACTATCTGCTCGCATATTATTGTGCATAACATTCTGGAATGCATATTTTTTAATACCTAATAATAATCCAAGACTAATAAAACGTTTCCCACAAATGCATATTTAGGAGTGGGTACTGGTGCATATGATTTTGCCATCCATAATCCATTAATCCATACGAACTATGTATGTATCTTGATTTTATGCAGCAAAGAACTGAAATGTACTTAAATAGACCTTTCGGAGAAATGCAATGAAAGGCAAGTACCTATCAACAGGTACAACGCACATCTCGTCTTTAGAAAAAAGTTCTGAACTCAAGACCGCATGTCACTCACTGTTTTAGGAAACTCGGCTGACAAACCCTATCCTTCTTGTATTCATGGACTTTATTCAAAAATTGGAGAAATGAACAAATTCAATGATGTCATAGTCATAATAAATCCCTACATATTTTTTATAAAGTCTCATTTTGCCCCACAGGCACCATTTGCTTTCACCAACAACGACATGGAAGCACAACGCAAAATTTACGGATAAGATTCAATTATGTACTACCTTTTCGATCCTTTCCCGAAATACTAGAAGACATTGAACATTGAATTCGCAATCTCATGAATTCGGTGGAAATGATCGGCTTCTAAAACTGTACTATTTATGATGAACAGGAATAAATTATAATATGCTACGATTCTTTCATGTGGGATGATCATCTTTTAAATGAGTAAACTCGCTGATCTTGGCGATCACGTTACCTAAAATCGGTAGTCTGATAACATTGATATAAGGTTACAATACCTACCAACTTTTGACTAGCTAACCCATTTTATAAATCAAGTTGGTACGATAAAACAACGCAAGATTAAAATGCTAATGAACTGCTAGACATCAAAGTAACATGAAAAATCCTGAACCTATGTCAATTACTGATTATATATGCATAGGTATTTGGCAAAGGTCTACCTACACATTAGCGTTTGATCCCTCACTGAATTCTATGCTCTCTTCATTATAGTCTATAATATCAATAATAATATAATGAAACTAAAAGTGAATTAGGAATATAAATACTCCCTGCACTTTCCTTTTCTTTTGAGTGCAGATGCAACAGCTAAAAATATGATGCAAGAAATTGGAGTGCTTTCTCTCCCCAAGGGACTGTACGGGTCAATAGTTGGCCCCTTCCCAAGAACTTCTAGAAGCAATGCCAATTTTTAAAAGTTTTAATTACCTTTTCCTCCCAGCGTACAAGACGTTTCTTGTCTCCACCAACAAACACAGAAGAAACGATGAAAACAAGCGAAGCGCTCTGATTAGCCTACTTAAGAAACGTTGTTGATACCTTTCCCTCAAAATGTCAGATCACAAGGAATTTTCTTATCCTCTTGAGATGCCCCACTAAACACTTCTTGAGAAAGTAATGCAATAATTTCACCAAGAAGAAGACTCAAAAGTGTACGAGAGTCACAAGGGAAAAGAAGATGATGACTAGAGTAATCCGTCAGACGAACTGTCGATCTCAAATCTGAACCAGTCGAATTTATATTGCTTTTTACTTTCTACCTTGCTCAAACTTCCACCTCTCTATCACCTTTCCCAAAAAAGCTAGGGAGACTTTCATACATACGCAGAAACAATCTCTCTCTCGAGCGAAAAGGAAAATCATCGCATAATATTCAACGACAACGATAACAGACATTATCGCAGAGAACAGGTCCAGGAGGAGAGGACAAGTATATTTCACACAAAAATCACAATCGGATTCGAATCGACAAGCAAAAAAGCGAGTTCGACAAACATGAACAAGCAGCAGAGCAAGTCTTATCGCATCTTTCTATCAACTTTCCCTTTCTCCAGCCATTTTCAGGTATTTATATAAAAATATTGAATATACTATTATATTATGAACTACCTGAGCTGACATGAGCTTGCTTGGGGAGAAAGAGCAACAAACATGGATCATATCCAAAAGATGCTCTTGCTCTTGTTTACCTCTGCTGAGCTGGTAAACAGGCGAAAATAAGATTCTCTCGCGTAAGCCCCTACACAGAAAAATCCAACATCCCCTTTTCGCCTTTCTTTTTCCCTTCGAGCAGGAGGACAATTTCCATCTCATCCTCACGGAATCCGATCAAGTGGTACGAATATGCGGTAATGTGCACGTATGACAAAATGAATTGATCTGCTGAACCAAAAAGGACTACGAAGAATGAAGTGTCCGAAAATTTTTCATTAGAAACATTTATTTTGTTAAATAGACTGGACAAGTTTATGAAGCGTAGAGATCACAAAATTAATATTTCCCCCGTACAATATGAATAATAGTTTCGTTGGTTGGATGGCTAATACGGTTTCACCTTCAGCCAAAGTACGCACGTGCATGCGACAAAAAAGTTGCCGCTGGTCAAAATGAAAGTATCGTATAAAGTTAATTTTCCGCTATGAATCCTTATCTATGCAATCAAAATCTTTGGTGTCTTTTAGTTTTCAATTAGGGAATGGTAAACGTTTTTCTCTGAGAGTATGTACATGTAAGTATGCATCGTCGGAAGAGTCCAGAGCCTTTTTGTGAACCAGAGTAAATACGAATTCAGCCAAAAGCATTCCAAACCTGACGAGAAAATTAAAGTCATAGGACAAGCCGAGCTATAGATATTTTGAAAAAAAGGTAGAAGTCCAATCATAAACACATTTTTAGTAGAATGTCCACAAATCGTTAAAATTAAAAATTAATTCTAATACATAAGGCACGGTAAATAAGCAATGACAGGTATTACTAGATTTAAGACTCTTGAATGAGGATGAAATAGGTCTTGGAAAGTGCTTCAATTAATTAATTCACTCAGCATCATGTGAGCATGCAATTCTCATTTAGCTCAAATTTTACGTTCAAGCCTTTTAGTAATAACAGCTTTCTTTGTGGGACATGTAGAAAGCAAAACTTGGAAGCAAGTAATGCAGAAGCGTATTTATGTACCAGCTTATCTTGTAGTGCGAGATTAGAAATCATTACCTGTGAAGTAGTCCCAGCAGAACTATTTCGACTTCCTTTCCCCTTCATGATGNGAAGCAAGTAATGCAGAAGCGTATTTATGTACCAGCTTATCTTGTAGTGCGAGATTAGAAATCATTACCTGTGAAGTAGTCCCAGCAGAACTATTTCGACTTCCTTTCCCCTTCATGATGTCCAGCAACTCTTGATCAGAATGGCAATACGCAGCGTTCCACAAATGAAAGCAGAAATTTAGGGGTTGTGCTGAAGTCTCCGCTACAGAAGGGGTGGCTGCCTTCTCCTCAAACTTTCTCTCAATCGCTAGCTCTAATTTAGTTTTCGGTGTTGGAGAAGAAGACTTAGGAATTTCGTATCCACCGCCACCATTCCACCATCCAGAAGCCCGACTTTTCTGCTGGAGAAAGCTCAGTTGGTTTTGGTTTACAACTTGTTGGGATCGACGAACATTCGTGAGAAAATCTTCTTTCTCGCATTTGATGGCTATTTGAGCCTCCAAACTTTCACCATCTCTATTAGAAGATTTTAGGACGGGTTTGGCTTCTTTTCTCGGGTGTTGTTGTTGTTTTTTCACTTGCTTTCTTTCTTCCTCCTTTTCGTTTAAAGAACTCTTGTTCTTTGAAGAGGGTTGGACATAGGGCAGGGTTGAATTTTTCAGAAACTCTCGAGTCTTCAACAGTAATTCGTCGTAATATAGCAATTCCGATGGCGAATACAACAGGGCACTTCTCAGAGGATCCTGAAGGAATGGATACGCTGAAGGGAAAACTGAGTAAGGATCAAATAACAGCAGTTGTTTCTGCGTTTCGGTAGTACTTGAACGAATTGTGCGACTCCAATTTCTCCAAGAGGCGAAGGAAGACAGGGGACATTTATCAATCTGTTGCGTGTGACAAGACTCAAATAATCCACGATTTGATTCTATTCAAGGGAAAAATCAAAGAAAGGAGATTATTAAGATTGAATCGGCTACTTTTAAGTTTACAAGTTTTACACAGAAAGAACACACAATACTTGGGACACAAATAAGAAATGTTGCAGCAGAAGTCTAGTTGAAAGTTTGCATGACATGAAATTATCAAAATTGACATGCATTTACTTGCATTCAAGTCAAGTATTATTGGTTCATATACATATTATATAAAATCCACATTTAAACATTGGCAGTTACGCAATTGATGCTTCAAAACCATCATAACGTGCGCACACATCTCATGCATCTAACAGAAGGACACATACACGGAACGACATTTAAAGTTCAAGGAGAAGTGAAAGCATGAGATTATTCCAAGCACGGGGAAGCACACGTTTTGCTTTCCGTATGAAGCGCAACCTTTGAAAATTCCAGGTGATAATGAGAACCGCACACAAACAAACATGCATAGATCATATTTTAGCAACAACAATGAAGTATATTATTCAAGTTTCTACTAGCTCGTGGTTCATAAATATCATCCAGTCGCGGTCACGTCTCTGTAAAGGGAATCACGCACCTTATTAAATACGGCTAAGGCTAAGGTAAACTACCTATGTGGTCAAAATATATTTTGTCATAATATAATTTAAAAATTGGACGCTCCCTTCCCAAGACGTACTCGACGGACCAGCCATTCTATGCCCCTATGCATATTCTTCTGATGATGTGAGTATCAATTTAAATTGATATTGTTGCAGCATCATAAAACCTAATCATCATAGTACCCAGTACATACCTACGACGGATAGGCATTTCAACTGTGTTCTCAGATCAGATTACGTTATTTACCTTTCACCTGAACCCCAAATCTGTAAACATTCCTTCTTGGACACTTGAAGCTCTTCGGTGGACGCGCGCTTCGCTGACGTGGA
>JAHZNI010002186.1:0-14349 GCA_027744415.1 Seira ritae | reverse complement strand
AGCGATTTCGCAAGTCGAAGCTTCAGGATTGTAAAGCTTAAGTTTAAATCTGCTTCAGGTTTGAATTATGAAAAAACTCCGGGATATTTATCAACCTGGCGAGAAACCGCTTTATGAAGGCGCTCCTCCAAGGCAATCTCTGCCGACTCGGATTGGCCCGAGTTTTGGTATCATCGACGTGCCTCTCCTCTTCTCCGTGGATGGTGTAGGTGGTTTCCCTTTTTAGCGATTGGGAGAAATGATCGAGGCCGGGAAAAATCTTTAAGTTTATTCTCCGGCAGATGCTGACGAATGCAAGGCCGAATTTGATTCTGATTGTTTGAGAAGCTACATCATTCTCGAATGGTTGGAGGTTGTAATGGGAGCAATACTATTGGGGCTCCTTCGTCCAGTTGACATTTTTGAGCTGGTCTTCCAAGGTTGAATATTTATTCGTCGTCTTTGTAGTTCTGACTATGCCAGTGAGGGGCTTCGTCGTTTAATCTGCTGTAGCAGAGGTTATCGTTAGCCGACCGGAAAAGCGACGGGAAAATTCTTGGCAGAAGTACCGTAGTATAACTCTCCGTTATGATCTGAATGTAGTACCATAGATATCACATATATCAACATAGTAACTTCAAACACGACTAAAATCAATTTTGGGTAGTCCTTCCAGAGATAACACTGGTTTATCATAACGGAAAAACTTTTCCCGATGATTCTCGTGGTAGGTATTCGCCTTATCAATGATCTATTAAATTAAATGATTCTCCCAAATGCGTCCAAGAATCTCATCCAGACTATGCCAATGGCCAGTCTGTGAATGCTGAAGAGGACAACTTCGTGGGGTGCAGATTGTATTATTAAAGGGGTGCAGGGGTGCTGCTTGTATTGCTGTGGGGGTGCAGGGGTGTGGGGGTGCAGTTGGTATGGTTGTAGGGGTGCAACTGCGTTTTAGATAGGGTGCTTTTTCGCAGGTGTGTCTTTTAATAATACCCGTCTGAACTTAATTAAAATGTATACAAATGCCATACACATACATATATATTTGTGGCAATCAATGACAATTAATAGAATATCGACTGGGTAGATTCGTTTTCCAAACTCCAAATTCGCTGATAATTGGCAGAGAGAAACATTTGAACAACTACCATTTAACAATCAACATTTACGATCCGACAACTGGTCCAACCTAACCCAACGAACCGACGAACATCAACATATACATAGACAGTCTAGTGACGACCGCGTCTTGATCCTGTAGAAGACGAACAGCTTATTTAATCCCTTGATTCTTCCAGTAAAAGCAACCTAAATAACATATTATATTCAAACATTATATTTTGAAATTCGTTCGATAAAATTTACCAATCAAAATGTAATTCAAACTAAAATTCACTTTACCTCTTCAGACTGGCGATTTCATCATTTTTTCTTACACTATCCTCCATTATGCTTTGCAACTGCGCTCCCTTCAGTTGGTTATATGCTCTCAACTCATCATATCGACTTTGGAGATCAGAATAATCGCTCCTAGGATTAGGATATTTAGATTCATTAATCATGTATCATATAATCAAAAAGTGTGTTGATATTAGCTAGGATTCGCCTACAATTCGACAATCCGTATCTCACACTCTGGAGACCTACAGTCATTTATACAATCAGCTACAAGAGTTGCAATTTACAATCAAATTCCACAATCTGTATGATTTTTGTTTGTTTACGAATCGTCGCATTTAATTGAAAATATTAATTGGTGACCTATTAACTTCAGCAACTTACATTAGTGTGGTATATTGGACTTCAATGTCACGGCATTCAGCCCGACCACAGCTTTTACTGCTTCCTGCAGATGCAACCGCGGAAGTACTGTCAGTGCTGCCGCTGGAAGTGCACATGAGCTGCCCATTATCGGGACCAGACGGTGATTCTGTATATATGTTTGGATACAGTTTCAATAGTTTTGAATTTCGCACAACCTTTCTGCAACTTGGGCAGGTTCGCTTCCTATAACTGGGCGCACAAAGATTAGAAATCATTGAAATTATTATATAATTTGACAATATAATTGACAATAAAAAGTGGGCGTACCCTGGCTGACGAAACCACTTTCCTAAACACATTTGATGGCACATATGACCGCAGCACGTTGCTGCAATGTCCGTAGCATTCGTATTCCCAGATGCGTATCCTCTTCTTCTGCAACTACTTGGACCCTGTTCATTTCGAACACTGATTTCACCACCACAATTATTTGTCTCCTCAATTGAGGAGGGTGCAAATAAATTCTCTAAGCATACGCTGCATTCAAGGGATATTGTACATGCACTGGACATTGTATCGAACGTGGATGGCCTTAATAATACAAGTTAAATCAAAGCTAGGCGAAGGCAAAGTAAATGTCAATAAATTTTACTGATTCCGAACTTAGGAGAGATGTTTATAGGTGTTACTTGAGGGCTTACTTTCTAGCAATTGAACCTCATTGGAATAAACTCAAGAGTTTTCTAACCTGGTATCACCGGCGGAATATTTCTATTGTATCGCACCATTGAGGGAGTAAAAAAACTGAAAATTAATTGAATAGATCATGAATAAGGCAAATACCTACTACGAGAATCATCGGGAAAAGTTTCTCCGTTATGATGAACCAGTGTCATATCTGAAAGGACTTCAGAATTGATTTTGGTCGTCTTTGAAGTGACATGTCCAAACAATCCGTTGTCAAGAAAAGATTCATAAAAGTTGGAAGCAATCCGCCTAAATCCGTTTTATCTTCTACTATCGCCCCAGTGATATCTATGATATTACACTCGGATCATCTCGGAGAGTTATACTACGGTACTTCTGCCAAGAATTTTACCGTCGCTTTTCCGGTCGCCTAGCGATAACCTCTGCTACAGCAGATCAAACGACGAAGCCCCTCACTGCCATAGTCAGAACTACGAAGACGACGAATTAATATTCAACCTTGGAAGACCAGCTCAAAAATGTCAACTGGACGAAGGAGCCATTACATTGAAATTTTTCCATTGGAATTTAGAACAATTTTATAAGGAAATAATTGTATTAAAAATTCAAATAGATTCATAAATTACACGGTCATCATGATCATGAAAACACAAAATGGCATGCAGAAATGTACATAAAAAATAGTATGTAGTCGCATAAATTTGAAAGTAGAGTGTGTAAATGCTTTATCGATTTAATGAAACGTGTATTTTGAATGAAAAATAGTCAGAACCATTTAAACTTTTGGACCACCGACACACCTCTGTCAATATAACTTTCATAACTTTGTCGTGCTTGGTCGGTTTGAGCTGAAAATCAATGGGATTTGTGCGAAATTCCCACCCTATATGTGTAGTTGAATATTATTCATTTCAATTTATATTATGCATACCAGCTGTCATTCAAATGTCGGAATTTTGAATGAAGCTCCTTCATATATCTACATCAAACGTACAAAACGAGTCAGCTCTGATTTTGCTAATAATTTCATTTCCATCGGTTGGCCTTATTGCTTACGGATGGATGGAAGGACTTCATGAATCGCAAAGATTGGCGTTTCGAGGAAACCACTATTGCACCACTATGAAAATGCCTGAAGGTACCCTTGAACAATTCATGGGCTTGATTTATGCCCCTACGCCAAACTATGATGCACCTGAAATGGTACCCTGACTTCACAAAGGACCTCAAGGTTCTTAAACTATACAAGACGTTCAACTGTATTTTATTGACTCGTAGAGATTACGAAAATCATATGTAGTTTTTAAATTGCAAGGGTGTCGAAAACAGATTAAAAATAACATTTATTCATGATTTCTTTTCACTTTTGGCATCTGTAGCATTCCTTTAGTAATCATGAAAAAACGTGGTCTTGTAATTTTACTACAATAATAGTTTTTCCAACAATAATATAACGAGCAGAAATGAGTCGCCCATAGGCCACTAGTAGTCTCGAGATAACTAGTCGTCCATGTGAGTTTGTTCCTGAAAATTTTTACTAGGGTAGAAGTTTGAGGGAAAAAGTCACAGAGTTTCCCTCATAATATTTTTTCGTCAAAATAGAGAGTTTTTTAATAAAGATGCCCCGAAGGGCTACTTAATGAAAGGAAAAAAGTTTTTCCCTTTTTCTGTGTACCCAGTCATGTTATATTTCCAAGTGTTTTTAGAAATCAATTTCATCGTTTGATTCCAAATTATGATACGAAATATCTAAGAGGATGATGTGGAGAAAAAACTATGGCTGTGATGGGATTCGAACCCATGAATTGCGTTAACTAGTCAACCACGACTCTCCCATAGCGGCTTGATCCCACGGATCCTCACGCTGAAGCTGCGCTAGCTGAAACGAGATCGCTTATGCCAATTCGCATCATTTAGCACTACGCCTTCTCGGTTCGCTATGCCACGATAGGTGAGACGTGGTTGACAGCTAGACGCAACCCCTAACTGCTTGACCACCCAGCCGTCGTTGACATTTGCATCAACTAAATTTACATATGAACCGAAGTAATACGATGTTGCCTATGGACGCATTTTGTTCCTAATTATGCCTACTAAACTTCGGGTGCATGTCTATTATATTATGACTGAATAAGAAGATTTTCCTCCTCACTTTTCCTATCGTACAATTTGGAGCGAAAAAGTCAGACAGTTTGCGCAATAATCTTTTTTGCCCAAATTTGAGAGTTTTTTTTAATAAAGTTTCCATTGCAATGCTTACACGTATCGGGGAAATGGGGTATGACTAGTCGTGTCGGTGAAATGTGGTATTACTAGTCGTCTCGGGTATGATGCACCTGAAATGCCCCTTGGTACCCTGGGACGCCAATGCAAGAAAAAATGAGAAGCATTGATTGGGCGTACGTGTTTGACACATTCACATGGCAGGTCTGTGTGGCTTGGTTCGGGTAACCGACTCTTACCGGTTGTAACCACGAGGCGTAAATTGTGACTTCCTGGAAACAACTTGGGTATTCCCTTGGATAGGCTAAAGGAATGACAGACGGACTTGTTTATGATATCGGTTTAGGAGGAGGATTACAGCTTAAACTTGACGATGTTCCCCTGAAATACTTTGTATTTGGAAAAATAAACATGAGCAGCAGGCCAACCATTAAAAGCGTTAAATAAACGGAAGAAAATTGCGGATTTGGAAAACGGGGAGTGAGGGAAGGACCTAACCTAACCTAACTCACAAATACCGGTTAAAATGCTCATGAGCTTATAACCAAACCCCGAAGTGTAGGCACGGAAAGGATCAAACTGATTTCATTTATTGTTCCACAATTAGTCATCACAGCAAAATGTTCAGGAGTAGCCAGCGTGTCGCAAGCAGTTGGGTGCTGGTCTTTTGGAACAACCAAAGGTAGCAAAAGCTTGCTTGGAGTGTACATTTTGGCAATTCGCAGTTTTAGCGGAATCCGCTCCGCATCCGACAATTCGGAATCGTTCTATGAACAGCAACCTTGCCTTCATCGTGCAGAAGATGATTTGCAAGTGTTGATCGAATTTCTGCCGCGGAGGCGTTGGTAGATCCAGCTATGCGTTTCATAGTGACCGCCGGTTGCCCGTATTGGTTAGAACTGTAGGACTGGCTTTCTGTGACCCAAATCAATGTTGCCATTATTGTATCAAATCAGAATGCATTTCGCCTATTGTTATTCTTTACGAGCGAACTTACTCGAGAAAAGTTTTCTTCTGAACGGCTCTGAACAGGCTGGCGAGTCTTGTTCCGAGTCTTCATCCCAGACAATGCGAAGCCGTTATGCGCTCGGTTTGCGTACAGAAACCGCTGGCAAGGCATTCACTCGGGATTATCGTACCGGAGGCGTTTCACAGTTTCCAAATGCATCTCTCATCGCTGCCGATGTAGACGATTGTGGAAAGTTCCGAGGGAGGTAAAATAATGCGCTTGCGCTTGGGCCTCTGTAACAACCGAAATTGCATGTGAAACGGAACATTTCTCGGAATAGATTCTAACAGGATTTACATGGAATTAATTCATAGCTTACCTTGAACGTCTTGTTTTGAAATTCCTGCTTCTTTCCATTTTGAAAACTAGGAAGACGTCTCGTGGAAACCTCTCTTGACCAAAAATCCTTTGCCTCTTTGAATTAGGTTGTAGATGCCATTCCGGTGGGTAAGTTATGAATTCAGTTTACATTTGACGAACATATTATGAACGCATGCTTAGAAATATTTAAATATCATTTACCCTTGCATTGGATGAGGGCTTTTCGAAACCTTGTATCCCAGGTCGCGAATTTTTGTGTAGTTTCCAAGAAGTGTGACAACCCAATTGACATCATTACTCATTAAACCCAAGTTAATATATTTGGTTATGGCTTTAATGTTTAATGTTAGTATTATTCTTTTTATACATTATACAATAGATTTACTACTTCGTCAGACCGTCCCACTACGGTTTTATTTGCCAGCCGGATTAAGCCGGTAAGGATTATGCTTCATACAGTTGAGAGTCTAAACTCTGTGCCAAAATCTGTCACGAACTTTTTTTCTAAAAATCGCTTAAAAAATTCCCTTGTCTATGTATTCAAGGTCGCTGAGTACGAATCTGATAACCAGAGTGTTTTTTTAAGACGTTCCCGCGTAAACTTCAAAAAAATTTTATGTATTGAAATTCGAAATATGACACGTTTATATCCCATACTATGTAATTAAGATTGCTGATTACGAATAGAAACTCAGAATTTTGATTATATATTTCTATGACCCTATCATCGTAATTAAATAGCTGATTTTGAGGGTATCCATAGTATGCAATTCGCATATGTAACAATGAAATCGACGTCGCTGATTAAGGATCTGAAATTAGTTTTTTGATTTCCCCATCCCTACGCCATTTATTCACTCACAATTAACAAAACAGCTAACAATTATCCCTATCTCGTAAACAATTGTATGTAGCAACTCAGTTTGTGAATACACATTTTGCAGTCTTAAAACTACATTTGCGTGAAGAGGTTTGTTCGAATTTTTTAAATGATTATATGATTTCTCCGGTTAATGGTTTAGATAAAAAGTGACTGACCGGAAAGTTAAATATTCAATTTTTTTATTGAAACTTGTTTATTGGCTATGTTAAAATACAGCTGCTGCAATTTAATTTTTAACACTTCATCTATCATAGTCAAACAATTGCCACGCCCCGTACTTGGCTCTTAAGTTTATCGGAACATTTTAACAGTATTTAGTATTACATTACATTCAATATAATGTCCCTCGTGCATATTTGAGCAGAACAAAATATAAAAAGATTTGCTTTTGGCTTTTGGCCTGGCATCATACAGGCTTACTAGCGTTTATTTCATTATGCAACTCTTGCCGACAACATAGATTTTGCAGTCCTTGCAGAGCAACGTCGATTCATTATGCCCGCATTATCGCAGCTTCATGGTCGATTCGATATGCAAATAAAGCAACGGAGAAAATCACTCATTTGAGCTGAAGAAGTCGATTCCTGCAGACCTCAAATGATGAGTAATTTCGATCGTATGAAAATTTTGGGACACTCTTAAACATTAAAAATGGATCAGTGGGTTAGCATCTACAACCCAGATGGCCGACCACCGCCGTGAGCCATAACCAAATATATTAACTTGGCTGTAATGAGTAATGATGTCAATTGGGTTGTCACACTTCTTGGAAACTACACAAAAATTCGAGACCTGGGATACAAGGTTTTGAAACATGTGTTCATAATATGTTCGTCAATTGTAAACTGAATTCATTACTTACCCACCGGAATGGCATCTACAACCAAATTCAAAGAGGCAAAGGATTTTAAGGCAAGGGAGTTCCCCCGAGACGTCTTCGTAATTTTTTATTTGCAAAGAAGCAGGAATTTCAAAGCAAGACGTTCAAGGTCAGCTATTAATTATTTCCATCTAAATTCTGTCGAAATCTATTTTAATAAATGCTTCGTTACACATGCAATTTCGGTTGTTTCAGAGTTCCCAATTGCAAGCGCAATATATTACCTCCTCCCGAACTTCCTAAGCGTCTACATCGGCAGCGATGAGAGATGCATTTGGAAACTGTGAAACGCCTCAGGTACAAAAATCCCGAGTCCATGCCTTGCGAACGGTTTTTCTACGCATACCGAGCGCAAAACGGCTTTGCATTGTCTCCGATGAAGACTCGGAACAAGAGACTCGCCAGCTTGTACAGAGCCGTTCAGTGGAAAACGTTTCTAGAGTAAGTTCGCTTGTAACAAATAACAATAGCTGAAATGCATTCTGATTTGATACTATAATGCCAACATAGATTTGGGTCACAGAAAGCCAGTACTACAGTTCCCACCAATCCCTCCAACCGGCGCTTACTATGAAACACAACTTGATCTACCAACGCGTCCGCGCCAGAAATGCGAGCATTGCATGCAAATAATCTTCTGCATGATGAAGGCAAAGTTGATGTTGTTCGTAGATCGATTCTGAATTTTCGGATGAGGAGCAGATTCCGCTAAAACTGCGAATTGCCAAAATGTACACTACAGCCAAGCTTTTGCTACCTTTGCTTGTTCCAAAGTACCAGCGCGCATTTGCTTCCGACATGCTGGCTACTCCGGAACTTTTCGCTTTGATGACTAATTGTGGCTTTACCCCTACAACAATAAATTAAATCAGTAAGATCCTTACCTTTTTATTTATTTCTTCAAATATACACCAAATCTAAACTCATTGTTTAAGGTGACAAAACTTTCGAGGTTTTGGCTACATCTCGCGCCGACACTACGGGGTTAGGTTATAAGCTCATGAGCAATTTAACCGGCATTTGTGAGTTAGGTTAGATTAGGTTAGGTTAGGTCCTTCCCTCACTCCCCGTTTTTCAAATCCGCAATTTACATCCGTTTATTTCACGGTTGTCCTCCGTATCCTTTGCTATTTATTCCCGTCTCCTGGGTTACCCGGAACAAGCTACGCAGAAATCTTACCTAAACTTCAGGTTGGCCTGCTGCTCATGGTTATCCTTCCAAATACGAAGTATTTCAGGGAACATCGTTAAGTTGAAACTGTTATCCTCCTCCTAAACCGATATCTTCGCCAAGTCCGTCTGTTCTTCTTCTAGCCAATCCAAGAGAATACCCATGTTGTTTCCAGGGAGTCACAATTCGGTTTGTATGACGCCTCGTGGTTACAACCGGTATGAGTCGGTTACCCGAACCAAACAACACAGACCTGTCATGTCAATGTGTCAAACACGTACGCCCAATTACTGTTCCTCATTTTTTTCTGTAATTTGCCTCACTTAATTCTCTCCTTCCTTCCGTTTCCGTTATATTGCTGCTGTTGTTGAAATAGTGCACTGAATTTACTCAATAACCGGTTAGGTTGGGTAACCCGAACCAAGCCAAACATAAATCTAACCTAACCTAACCTTCAGCAGGTTGACCCGCTACTCATAGTTATCTTTTCAAATATCTACCAAGTACATTTATTTTGTTTCTTTTTACCAACTCAAGAGTCCACAAATTGTTTCCAGAGGAGTCACAGTTCACTTTGTATTACGCGTCGAGGTAACAACCGGTTAGGGTCGGTTACCCGAACCAAGCCACACATAAAAAACCGCACATTAACCCATTTTTATTATAAGCGAATTCGCCCGATCCAAACTTTGGAACCATCTGTCGATGGTGTACAAATAACCGGTTTACGTTTGTTTATTGTTTTTACAAGCCTCGAGGTGTAGGTTTGTCTGGATTTTGCAATCAGGGCCACCCTCAGATACTGATTTTGTCTCCCTTTTCGTCGTATGAACCGCGCGGTTCATCCGTTTCTTCCTTCCCCTTTCGTAATCTAACCTATCCTAACCTAACCAAACCGACTGCTAAAGCTGCCGGTACTAGAGTTTAGAGTTAACAGGTCGTTCATATTTTGTTTGTATATTAATATTTGTAGTTCTCCAACTTTTACTACTTGAAACAATGAGGTAATTCAGAGAAAATAACGGGACAAGTAGGTTTAAGTAATTTTTCCATGAGTATTGTGTCTGCCGGCGTCCATTTCTGCAAAACTACCATTTAGAATTATTTGGAGTTGATTTCAACTAACCCTACCATGTCAAACCTGGTTAGTTAATAAAGCGAAGGTTAGGTTAGGTTAAGGTAAGCGATCTTCTGGTTTCTCTCTCTTATCATTTGATTCTTCTTGCTGCTTTGGTTCCGAAGGTCCTGCAGTATCGGTTCCTATCGAAAACAGCGTTGACGGCTGAATGCAGGGCACATTGGGCGCAGCTATCATTGGCGTAGAAAGGCTTAAAGTGGAGCTGTAATAGAAGAACAAAGAGCTTAAACTTATGAAAAAATGGGGCGGAAGCTAGTTATATAGACCGGTAAATTAGCTTTTATACCTTGAAATTTGAATAAACGGTAATGGATCTTCGGATTTTTTTTCCTTCGCGTTGGATCTTTTCCGTTTCTTTGGCTCCAGAGGCTGCTCAATAGCTGACGGCTCTCCGAAACAGAAAGCTTGTCTTGAAGGCTCTTGGCAACTTAGTTGATAAGTGCTTGAATATACGGAAGAGTATAAGGAACAATAACAATATGAAAATAAATGCATCACTAATGATGCCGTTTTCGATATATTGAATTTCAGCGTTTTTTGATTAAAATTATTTTATTATTAAATAATGATTATGAATGATTGGAATAATTCACTTGTATGTGTATTTTTTCATTATCATTTTTTCGAATATTTAACGTTAATATACAAATTTATATTTAATATGAGTGGTTAAAGTATTTTTTCATAATACTTTCATTCAATGCTATCGCCAAGAAAAATCAACTACTTTTACAACATCCTTTTCATAAGCATTCACACAATTTCAACCAGGCTGTTTGCAAAACTAACAACATATCGCTAAATGTAACTGCAAGCTAAGCGATTTATTGTCCGTATTATGAGTATTGTTTTGCTACGAATTAATAGAACTTTATAGCCTTTACGGTTTCTAAGAAACTAAAATGCAATAAATGAAAAGGTTTGTCGGGTATATTTCATCAAAGTCCGAAGTCTTTCCCAACAACAACAACAGTCCCCTGGCGGTAGTTTCTCGACTGGGATTTCGGTGACGTTCACACGACTTTAATGGAGGCTCGTTGCTCAACAACGTGAGGCTCAAGATTGTGAATGATTTGGACATTAAGACCAGAAAGAAAACGTGCGTGTAAATTACTATATTACTTTATCGCTTTATTGAATAATTTCATATATTCAAGCAGCCTCTAAAACGAAAGTCGCAACTTTTAATTCAGTAACAAATGACATATGCATTGTATTTTACATACATATAATTAGTAAAGTCGTCCAACTCTATTATACAAGGCCTTTATATATATTTTATTATTTTTATTATCCAGGTGTCATATTACTTGCTGGGTTTCATGGTCGGAGGAGCTTTGGAAGGTTTTGAATGAGTGGGGCGCCTCTTACTCATTCTTCTGATGGGAGTCGGTGGACGAACCTTATCGTACATGTTTGTCACTTTCATTCTCGCTCTAATAAATTAAAAAAACATAGAGTTCAATATAAAATCACATATTAAGCAAAACACTACCTACAACATATAAATGTACAGCGTTACAGCTTTCCTCTCGTCCTGCTTGCAGGACCTGAAACTGAAGTAGGAGCGGTTTCTTGACGCTTGTGAAACCCGCGATGAGCTTCTATTTCTTGCTGAGTGAACTCCTTGCCAGGGCATTTCCTACACATCCACACGATAACTTCGCCAATTTCAGAGTCGGACTCACTTTCTAATTCTCGATCGCACTCAGACATGATGACGTTTCTAAAAAACAACCAAATCACAACTATTACTCAAAATGAATAGGGAATAGGGCTTGTAATTCCCAACGTCAAGCAACAGTCGACCAGGTATATAGATAATAACGTTATATAAGTAGAGCAACCACTTTGCATTATTTGCATACTTTGCATTTTGTCACTTTTAGGCAGGGATCGGGATATTATGGAATATGGATTGGTGGAAGTGGATTGTGGATCATGGAATAATATTCCAATTCCATAATTCACTTCCAAAGTCAAATATTCCATAATCCACATTCCAAACAACTACGGCCAATCCATATTTCTAATCCATATTCCACGAAATCATATAAAAGTTGAAATATTACTGCAAGGTACTATAAATGCATTTTTCATGTGCCAAAACGATGCAGTTGAGTTTATGAGCATCTTAGATTCAGTTAGTGATGCAAAAGATGCAGGTTACTAAACAAATTACCCGATTATGTATGCCTTATTCA
This sequence comes from Seira ritae, assembly GCA_027744415.1. NCBI lineage: Eukaryota > Metazoa > Arthropoda > Collembola > Entomobryomorpha > Entomobryidae > Seira > Seira ritae. Next base: position 2,066 of record JAHZNI010002186.1, on the reverse strand, counting down.
CACTTAGCGTGACTTAATATGTTACAAAAGCAGAATCTAAGTGCACGTTATCACAAGTCGCATTTGAATTGTAGTTGTCATGTGTTGTAGACATCATCATTGAGAGATGTCATCGGGACGTTGTAGAAATCGGGAAAAGAAAGATAGTTATACGTCAGAGCAAACCTACTACGGAGGCGGTTAGTTGGCAGTTGCAAGGTTAAATTATACTTATTCCGGACGTAATTTTTTTCGATATGATGCACCAGCCTTTGGGTTCTAATCATAAGCGTTGTATTGATGAAGCCCAAAGCAGCATATAAGGATGCTTCGAGGATACTACCAAGGAGCTAATTTATTTGCTGGAAATGAATTAAAAGACTTTAATGCTATGCGACGAGGAGCAGCCTCTTCCCTATTACAGCGAATAGCTAACAAAGGTTAATTCTGACTTGTTTCTGAAGTTTGCGAATAAATTGTTTTTTCAACTTACTTTTTCAATGTTCAAACTTTTCTTCTTAAATGTATATGTAGCTGTGTAGTTTATGGTCTTTTTTGTGTTCCACAAAAAAATGTACCGCAATAAAGCCTAATAATAATAAAGGCTTTATTGCTTCAACGATATTTTTCGGGACGCATTCATCTAAATTAGGATGTTCGCCGAACTTGTACAAAATCGTTCAAGTGACGCCTCATCCTCGATCGTGGAGAAAGTTTACAAATATTATTCCAATGATGGGCTTCCGCGACCTCTTCAAAAATTGCAATGACTTCCGGAACTGCATGAATTCAAACAATGTGCACATAGTGGTTGCAAACGAGGGGAATGAGAAACTAGAATAGTATTACTACTCCCAGTTTTGAAGAAGGTTCTAATGTAGCTTGTAAGGCAGCACTATTGCAAGAATAAAGAGAGCGGAGATAAGCCTGTGACCGGAAAGTTGTCAGAACTTCAAAATTTCAAACTCGGCATCAATGAGAATGTAAACACGAAGGTGATTTGGGAGTTGAAGATGAATTTTATCAGTCAGTTTCCGAATTTGGAAAGCTTTCAAATTAATAAAAGTGTGTGGTCAATATCCAGATTGCAACTGCACATCTCACAAATCGATGTGGAATATTCGTTACTCTATTCGATTAGTTTTTAAAATATTAATATTACTTTAACATCATGTTTACATTGAAATTTTTTCATTGGAATTTAGAAACATTTTATAAGGAAATAATTGTATTAAAAATTCAAATAGATTCAAAAATTACACGGGCATCATGATCATGAAAAGATAAAATGGCATGCAGAAATGTACATAAATAATATTATGTAGTCGCATAAATTTGAAAGTAGAGTGTGTAAATGCTTTATCAATTTAATGAAACGTGTATTTGGAATGAAAAATAGTCAGAACCATTCAAACTTTTGGGTTACCGACACACCTCTGTCAATAAAACTTGAATAACTTTGTCGTGCTTGGTCGGTTTGAGCTGAAAATCAATGGGATTTGTGCGATTTTCCCACCCTATATGTGTAGTTGAATATTATTCATTTCAATTTATATTATGTATACCAGCTGTCATTCAAATGTCTGAATTCTGAATTTTGAATGAAGCTCCTTCATCTATCTACATCGAACGTACAAAACGAGTAGGCTCGGATTTTGCTAATAATTTCATTTCCATCGGTTGGCCTTATTGCTTACGGATGGATGGACGGACTTCATGAATCGCAAAGATTGGCGTTTTGAGAATACCACTATTGCTACACTATGGAAATGCCTAAAGGTACCCTTGAACAATTCATGGGCTTGATTTATGCTCCTACGCCAAACTATGATGCACCTTAAATGGTACCCTGACTTCACAAAGGGCCTCAAGGTTCCTAAACTATACAAGACATTCAACTGAATTTTGTTGACTCGTAGAGATTAGGAAAATGATATGTAGTTGCTAAATTGCAAGGGTGTCGAAAACAGATTAAAAATAACATTTATTCATGATTTCTTTTCACTGTTGGCATCTGTAGCATTCCTTTAGTAATCATGAAAAAACGTGGTCTTGTAATTTTACTACAATAATAGTTTTTCCAACAA
>JAHZNI010002185.1:0-16981 GCA_027744415.1 Seira ritae | reverse complement strand
ACACTGTGGATTTGGTCTGTTGACTTTGATAATAGCAATGGTGATGACGATGATGTAAATGCTGAATCCTATATGATTGAGTTACATAACCGTTAAACGCTTATGGTTTGATTGATTGATTAAATATTGTTAAAAAAATTCTCGTGTTTTAGAAGATTTTTTATCTTTTGCATGTATTGGATGATATGATAATGAATGAACTTAGGCTGGACAAAGCAAAAGGCAAAACGTACATTTATAACGGTTAACTTTGTACTTTCCAGAGCTATGATATGCATGATATGATTATCATTTCATCGTAATCAATCTCTGGGGCTTTTTGTTTTTGTGTTCCTCTCTTTCTGGGTTTCTCAATTGCAATTGGTGCAAAGTAGGTACATGTAAATTACCTTCGGAAAAAATGAGGTCGACTCTGGCATGCCTGTCAGTTGCACGCTTTTCTTAAAAAGAAGGTCGTTGTTCTTTCGTAAAACTGGGGAATTTCGAAGCGCTCCAATCCAATAGAATAGTTACTGTAAAATATGTTGCGCTTTGTGGCATGATCAAAATAATTTTGAGAAACGTTTTCTAGGTAAACATTATGCAAAATTAGTGAGATCAATCGTACGAATGAAATGATGACTAGATATTAGATCTCTCAAAACACTTCAATACAAGAGAGGTAATGGAAAGGATGGAAAAGTTCCGATGATTCATTGACAGATTAAATGCAATCATCAAAAAAACTCTCAGACATGAACTGAAAATGAATGATGCAATTGTTCATACTATGGATGATGCTAATGCTGCATAATTTGCACTTTCCTCTCTCGAACTGATCAATCATGAAAGTTTCCTATGCACACAGTGAAACATAGGTAGAAGAAAATGATAACATGCATAAGAAAGCTTATCGGTCAGTCATGATACTGCATTACATGCCACAAAGAGGTTAATAATGGTTTTTACTTACCTTCATAATTAAAGAGGTCTAGTGCCTGCGGCAGGGCCTGAGCAAAGGAAGGATATTTCAGCTGAATTTGTGTCGTTTCTACAACAGCTAATGCGGAGGTGAGGGCTTGCAGGCTTTCCGCATCCCCGACATGACATGCTAAATGAAGAGGTGTATTTCCATTCCTATCTCTTAGGTCAACTTTAGCTCCCGCAGCTACCAGTAGCCTAGCCAGTTTCGGTTGATTCGTGAGAACTGCCACGTGCAGAGCAGTCTGACAAAGGTCATTTTGAAAGTCTAGTACGGAGGGATGTGGAACTAGTGAGATGAGAGAACGGACAGCTTCCGTAAGTCCTTGCATAATAGCCACGTGCAGCTGAGTATCGCCGTCTTCATCCGGAGTGAAGAAATACTCCCATGGAGGGTACTCTTCCAAATTTTTGAACATCATTATTGGCTGACTTCCACTAAGATTACTACTACTTCCACCCACAGCACCAGACACACTTCCTGGCCCTACACTGCTCGACATCATGAGATGCTGGTCTTCATCCTTTTCACTAAGAATACCACTGGACATCATACTGCTTTTCATCACAATTTGGTCCTGCGACTCGCTCAAGTTCAACTGGCTAAGGTTATCACTAACGTCTACTCCGGAGTCCAGTCTACAATACGACTTACTCATCATTTTGCTATTATTACTAGAACTAGAACCACTACTACTGCTAAAATTTACTACGGAAGAGCTGCTTGGTGAGGTGGGCATTGTGCTTGGGAAATGGCTCGGGGCTGCACTTCCTAAATCACAAGCGGAGGATGTTACTGAAAGGTCACTCTCCGTGGTGCAGATACCCGACGAGAGGAAACCGGAGTCGACCGTCGTCGACGACTCCATCATCAGCTTGTCGTAGTCGCTGCTGCTTCCTCCTCCAGCCATGGTTCCGCTGCTCGTTACAACGCCCATCATTGATGTGGCGGTGGTTGTGGGAGCGTGATCTCGGTGATAACTCATCTCTTCCTTACGAAACAAAAAAGTATCTTGTTGAAGAAAGTTGGAAATTGCTTTTTAAAGTTTTAAAACTTCACCACACAATCACAATCCATATTTCTTGTGTTAATGCTAACGAAAAAATTTTCAATAAAAATATTTTTGCTTTTTCCCGAAAATTATAAGTTAAGACGATTCTAATTTCCTTCCGGTTTATACTTCAACTTCTCAGATTAAATGTGCTTTTCCTTTCAAAAGGTTTCAAAGAGGACACTTGTTTTCTCTGTGAACGCTCGAAAGTGTATGGAACATCATAGGCGAGTGGCAAAACTATTCAAGAAAAAAACTCACTCGACTAAACTACTAACTCAAGTTTACTACTACTCCATACATAGTCTGCTGGCTACATTGAAGAAATGAATGTATGTAGTAATGTTCTCATCAAATCTGGATGCTGCAGCAGCACTGCTCACATTGCCAGTTTCATTTGAACAGGATGATCACTAGAAAATAGTAAAATGAAAATTTGTATTACGATACCACACATAAAAAAACATTATATACATTTAAGGCATGAAGTGCATTAACATTGAAGATATAGGACAAAACTTCAAACCTAAAAAAATGTAAATGTGAATTAAAGTTAAATACAATGATGATACGCTCCTACGATGTATAAAATTGTTTCTGTGCCTAATGCAACTGCATATAATAAATGACTAAAATGACCACACATTTTAAACTTCACATGAAAATGAAAACTGCTTTGAAAAGGCAATAGACGCTACACAAAAAAGATCATCATTATTATCATCGTCACATGAACTCCAAAGCTTACTTACTTTACAGCATTCACTGATTCAGGTCCACTGTGTGTGTGTTTTCAAAACGATGGGAAACTGATAGTAATATTGGGGCAAAACCCAAAAGGCAGAACTCCCAGTCACACTGTAATACACACGCAGACAGACACTTGAGCATTTGAAGATAGTGGATAACAATGAAAAATGATGAGTTATTATTACAAAATTTTAATGGAGATAATGATAGTAATACATGCTTTTGAGAAGATATGTGTGTATATTGGGAATTTTTGCGAGTAGGTATGAGGAATTAACACTAAATTAATCTATAGGACTCTTTTGTGGATGATGTAAATCGTATTTCGTAAAAATACGCTTTCAAAGGGGATTTTATCTTGTTGCGGAAAATACGTGCTGCATCTTTTATGTTGTGTTGTCCACAGTAAAAAAAATTTGCCCGTACCTTCTTCTTCTTTAGCTGTTTAGCGTAATGATGATGGGATACATGACTGAATGTATTTTTTATCTTATCGTGGTTTTGGTTTGGATTGTTTTATTATTTACAAAAAAAAATTTGATCTCTAGAGGAGGAGGATGGATGGTACGAAGCCACAAAAAAGGAGTCAAGCACGATGATGACGGTGACGGTGACATGGTAAGGATAAGATTATTCATAGGTGTATTGGTTGGTAGTGTTGGTACACAAGCGACGAAGACGAGGCATAATAATGAAAAAATTCGTCAGTCAAAAAAGGTTTAGTCAGATTCAGAAAAAGGAATTAGTTTGGTAGGTAGCAGAGAGCAGGAGTAGGTATACATTTTCGCAGGTAAGTAAGTAGTAGTAGTAAGGTAAGTAAATAAAAATCCTAAACTATATTATGAAAATGACTATGGGATTGTATTGTATGTAAGAAAGTCGTAAGTATAAACCTTACTTTTTTATATGATGATATCGGTTATCTATATCTTGGGGAACTCCACGAGTATCGACATCGAGAACGAAAAGGCTGACTGGTTCAGAGTAGAGCTGAGGAAAGAGCAACAGTATAAAATGCTGCTGTTGTGAATGTATGTAATACCTAAAGACCTTACAAGCGGAGAGCTTATGGGTAAAGTGCGAACTTCTGTTTGTGTAACAAAAGCAGGAAAAAAGTAATGTGCGCTGGTTTGTTTTAATACGCCTTCATGTAATAATGCATTATATAGAGAGCAGAAGAAGAAATGTATGAGCCATGATGAGCGGAGCAAAGCAGCAAGACGAGAATAATGTGCTTTAGTTAGGCATATACATAGCTAACGAGGCTTTTCCTTTAGGGCCGGGGGAATTCCCAAAGTCAAAAATCCTTGTGAGCGAGCGAAGCGAGTGGAAAAAGGAAGAAACGACGACGAGAACGAGAACAAGAAAAAAAATGCATGGTTTAGAAAAAAATGAAGAAGAATGTGCATGAAATATTATTTTGCGAGTTTAACTTTTTAGTTCATGCAGTCAGTCTTTAGTCTCAATATTAATTCATAAAAAAATCTTAATGGTCAGTCTACGAAGATCGGGTTCTAGAATCTGGTGCATTCATTTAAATCATATTATGATTTAATATTATGCGATAAAAAATGGAACGATCGAACGGGTACAAAGGGAAATCCATGAAATTAGCCGGGAGTTGTAGAGCCAGCCTGCCAAGAGTAGTGGGGATTTTATGACATTTCGATCTACCTAATTAGATTCTCGGGCTGCTAATGAAATGGATTTGTCCTTCGAAAGTTGATGGTTTGAAGAATACATCTCGATTTACCTTAGATTTTATAAGCCATTTTCTCGGGAAGGTATAATGAGAGGTTTTATGAAACGTTGCCCTTGCCGGGCTAGGGGAACGGGATTTCCTAAAATGTGAAGATATCGTAGAAATCACCGGAAGAGAAATGTTGTCTATGCATAATTCATAAAAGATCTATATCTAGAGATGTTAGTTGAAGAAGCTGACGGCAGAGAAGCTTATGGGATGGAGTTACCAGGAATTACGACCTTTACATGAATTTTGATTTCTGATGTAAATATGAGAAATGAAAGCTAGAAATAAGAGTCATATCATTCTGGTTCTTGTTTACTTTTATGCAATCATCGGTAACCTAACGGGAACCTGAAGGAGGTGTTCCCGTAAAGCTCCTATCAAATACATATAACATTTCATTGTTGAAAACAGAAGTACATTTGTGGATCTGTAACTTTGTAATCAAAGCGTATAAATACGCTTGCGAATTCAATCTTTGTAATTATACATGAAAATGAAAAAGGATAATATAATGTACAACGTAGTATGATATGCATTTTGCATTATTCGCATGCTCACGATACGGAAGGAATCGGGAAATTCCAAATGTGAAGTGAAAGGCAGAAAGTAAACAAAGTGTTAACGTCGTCAGTGGCACAATAACAATACAAATGATCAGCGAGAGCCTTAGCCTTGCATTATTATCGGCCCACTTTAGATACCTAAGTTCCTACCTAGATATGTAAGTTCTTTCAACATACCAATCAATAACCTATGCAGTCATTTTAAACTGTCGAATAAATACCATGTCAGGTAAAAGAGAAAATATTTCTCTAATTAATGTTAATTCAGAAAATAAATAGTCAACAACCTTAAAGAACACTCAAGAATCTCCAAATTGTATTTGTTCACTTCTTCGCAATTTATTTTTCAGCATTATCATGATAATAAAACATTGTGTTCCCAAGTTTTTCGAATCGGACACACTAGATAAGTACTTATCGTAAAATATTCTACTAACGTTAAATTAAAATAAATAACAGTCAGTAGTTTTTAAAGCATTTAAATATCCATAATAATTTAAATAAATTACTTTTATAAAGTTTCTATTATCTTCCCTCAATTAAATAAATAGTAATACTCGCACAGCACCTCATTTTAGAAATCGAAACTTTTCTTGAATGTGACCAGTACGAGAAATGAAAATGATGAACCATGAAACGAAGGTCGTGTTTACGGCATTTTCGACGATTTGCAGACAAAATGAGCAGTTTTTCATAAGTAACATCATTAAAGGTACAGGTGCTGTTAACATTACGTATGCGTATGTATGTATCGTAAAAAGATCATCTGCGGTTATGTGACTTCTGACTTGACATTTTTAAATCGAGTTAAAACTTTTAAAAATTTTGTTATGTTATGTTGCATTAAAGATGTTGGAATATCAATACTTATAATGAATACTATATCATTTATATTACCGAGTTCTTCAGATGTGCGTTTTATATATTTTTTCGGCCAAACGAACATCAGAGACCAAATATGCATAGGTAAATCTTCTTTTTCATTCACCCCTATCGAAATCAATAAAGAAATTGGTATTAAAATACTAGCTCATTTCCCTCAAATGAAAAACGATATGTTATTACAATTTTCACAATTTCACTCTTTTATCTGTTAGTTTGTAGTCACCCGATATGAATATGATTTCAAACTCATGACTGCAACACGTTACAATATCAATTCAGTCATCATCAGATCAGTCGTGAACGTATTTAGTGTACTATTCCGTCGTATAAAAGATATCTATGTAGGTAATTAAAATTAATATTCATGAGCTGGAGCTCTTTTCGTTACGTCAACAAGCCTCAATTTTCTTTTCAAAAAATTTAGGTTCGAACTGAACAACTGTCGGAAGCCTTTGGAGATCAACGTCTCGAGCCTTGTTGTATAGCAAGACTCCAAAGATAACTGTAATTGTACCTAGACCACTCAAAAAGGTAACCTCATTTCCAAATAACATCACAGAAACCCAAATTAGGAACGCCCGTTTTGCAGTATTTGCAACACTAAAAAGAAACCAGAGCAAATAAGAATTATTCATCTTTTGGACAAAACCACAATTTTAGTACCTTTATTTATTGTAAGTTACCTGTGAGTAACTGGTGATATATAATCCATCAGCACATATGCAGATATACTTTGGAAATGAAAAAAGACTCCATTCAAAATGCAAGCTGGAATCACGGCAAGTGTTACTCCGCTATAATCTACCAATAGGAATGATACTGGAATTTGAACGAACATCGCTGACATGCTCGTATAAAACTGAAGCTCTGCAGGTCTAAAAGTGACAAGTAAAACAAAAATTCTGTAGAGAACATTAAAAATACTCAAGTCTTTTAAAAAATTGAAAGGGGGAAAACTTACGTGTAGCGGTANATAAAACTGAAGCTCTGCAGGTCTAAAAGTGACAAGTAAAACTAAAATTGTGTAGAGAACATTAAAAATACTCAAGTCTTTTAAAAAATTGAAAGGGGGAAAACTTACGTGTAGCGGTAGCGGTCTCCACTAATGAGCATCTTGGAGTATACGTTCTGAAGGCACTCTGTGAGATTTGTTGCGAGCGCAGCAAGGAATCCCGTCATATCAAACGACAACTCATTTAAGGAGCAAAGCGCCAATCCTCCCATAATAGGCACCAACGAAAGGTTAACGTAAATGCCTGTTTGCTCGCCAAGAAGAGCTCGGGAGATTAAAACGGTAAATATAGGAGCGGAGCTCTTAATTGTTTCTGTGAAACTAACAGCTACATAGTTTAAAGCGACTAGACCTAGCACAACGGTTGTAAATCTGTAAAAAACGAACAAACTGATATATAAGTCTTACTAATTCCAGTGAAAGTTTTTGAATTCACAAAATAAATAATAAGGAAAATGTAAACCTCATAGTTCCCACCAAGATCATGTGCCTATAAAATCCAGGCGGCCGACTATAACGCGTGACTTGACGGTACATTCCACATGGGAAGTACATTTGTATAAATCCACATGTAAGCGTCATTAACATTTGACAGGTACCTTGAGTAGAGAGGGAATATAAAAGTGATGAGCATATGCCTACAAAAGTATAGTATAGTAAGGAATCCTAAATTAGAAGTTAACTGTAAATCATCTCTATTGGATTTACCCAAGAATGTAGGATCACCATGCAGAGTAGTCATGATATACTTATTGAGGAAAAGTGTGAAGCCACTGAATAAGTACCACAAGACGAGGAATGTAAAGGCCCGCACGTTCCAGAGCCCAACTCCCATATTTAATGTGCCGACTCCTTCCTCCTCCTTCGACTTCACTGGCGACGATGTCATATTTCACGTGTATTGATTTGCCGCTGCTATATAGCTATAGCTAGTGGCACTTACTATATTGTGATACAATTAAAACTTTATCTTAATGAGCACCGGAAGTTATTTTCACTTTCACAACCTTGAAAAGCAAATTTATTTATTTGATTCGACATTTTTGCATTAAAAATCACAGACATGGATCATTTTCTTCAGTGACTAAATAAGTAAGTGCGGCATTTTATTCTCTAGCTGCTACTGTCCTGTCATATTCAAACATAAGTTGTTTTAAAAATTTCTTTACGTATTTTAGGGAGGTCGCTGCACTTCTGAGCTACGCAGCTTCAACAGTCGGAGAAACCGTTTTATAAACCCGTAATTAGTAATTAAGACCTATTAAGAATTCTAACGGAAACTGGTATAATAGTGGAAGGTGGAATGTTGAAGGCAATCCAAACCAAACCTTTCTCTTCTCTGCTTTCTCCAATCCAAAGAGAACTCTTCTTCCAACTTCCAACACTACGAAAAAAGTGCTCTAAAAAGTTGTGTTTGAGCATCTGCGTGTGCTGCTTGCGGACTACACAGACGACGACGACGACGTGTTTACATAGTTAAGTCAACAGTTTTTGGGACTCCCTCTTTTTAATGCACAGAGCAGAGAACAAAGTTCCACGTTTCCAATACATCTAGAGACTGACTTAGGCTTAGCTCCCGTCCTCATGCAACTTTCGAAGTGAGTTGAACTTAGCAGTTAGTATCATGGACGAATAATAAACCTGCAACAGCTTTTTAAATTCATCTTCGGCAGAGAAATACGAACAGTATTTTGCAGTTCTATAAATGTAATAATAATGATAAAGATGATAATAATTGATGTCTTTTCGATATGAAAATATAAATCACTCGATTGATGGATGACATTTTGACACACTTCTCTGAAAAGTTAACTTAATATTCTGCATCATCATAATAGTCTATAGTCTATAGCCATATCTCTTCACTCATATGATTTGTGCAGGTTTGTTTGCTAATATCATCATATCATCGTCCGACTCCGACCTTCTAGTTCTCACGCATATTATTTAGATTGCTTTACCTGATAAATTGATAAAACAGAAAACAGGTAAGGTAAGGTTGATGAGTGGAACTGACTCGAGATTTATACTTGCGTTGAGTATTATAAAAACTACATCTCATCTCTAGAATGTAATACATACATACAAACACACAAACGCATGCATGTAGAACTCTCGCTTTGTTTGTTGGTGGCAATAATGGCATGGCATAGTATAGAATATAGGGCTCGTAGTAATATGTATTATGAAATAAAGTCATTCATGAGGATGCAATGCAAAATACAAAGCTATGAAAATTCATTCATGGCTCATGACAGTTCCAAACCGTCTCTATCAACCAACATGAATGGTACAAGAATAATTCAATTTAGGAATTGAATTTCAACATGTTCAAGATTTTAAGATTTATTTTCTCTTATTCTCGGTGCTGTGCAAAAAGATCACTGTTTTGTATCATTGATTTTAAACATCATTAATATTACCTTTCTTCACTTTAGTAGATCAGAAAATCTTCGACGCATTCGGCTACATCAATCAATAAGATTTGAATCGACATTATAATAATGTAGGTAAGTTATTTATTATTTATATAATACTAGCTAACACAACAGTGTACGCGTCGAGTCGTATCAAGTCTAACTCATTTTTATCTCTGGTATAGTATTAATTCTTTGATACTTCATGTTCCTAAATAACTTTGTTCCGCACACTGTTTACTCACAAATGACAAAGGCAGACTGCACTTCAATTATTTGATAATCAATCCTTCATTCAAATTAATTACATGCTTATTAGGATCATACTAAAAACGATGGGTTTGGTACCTTATGGCATTAAGATTAACGGTACATCTACTAGTTTTGTTTGACAGACTTTATCAAAAGCAAAAGTCATTTGCCCTTACTCTACAATTTTAACAATAATGGTATGTATTGTAAATACTAGAATAACAGAAGTTTGAAAGATCTAATTTCGTAAAAACTAGTTCATATTATACTCTCTAGACTGGAATACATACTAGCCAAAACAAATTAAAAGCAGTATCTTACGAATGATTATATTTTTCAGTTAATTTGTGTACAAAGTTTTTGTATGTATATAAATTTTATTATATTATCTTACTTTTCCAACTAAATATAAAGATGTTTTGCTTTATATAATATGACATGACGAAGGTTGTTATCTGAAAAAGTACTCAACGGGTTATTCATTTAGAGAGGTTTCAATTTTTGAACATCACTAGAGAATCAGAATATAAGCCTACTGCTACTAGTCTTGCATTTCTTCAGGGATCTCGTGTGGATTAAGTATTCCAGGAACGGATGCTTGAACACGCCTCTTCTCAGCTTCAGCAGCCTTCAACGACGCCTCGCGTTCCTCAAGGTACAGGTCTGAATCGTCCTCTCCAGTGAACTCCTAAAATATTTGAAAGGATTTGAAATTCCATTAAATATTTTGCACAAAATCAAAATATTTATTTTCATACACCTTCACGCTAAATATGTTTAGACTTACTCTAATTTGAACCAAGAAATCTCTTAAATGCTCCTTGAATGCACCAACATCCTGGTTGAGTGTGAACATTCCCTGGACTGTAATCTTGATTTGATTCTCGTTTAAGTGAGGGAAAGCGTTTTTCAAAAGACCAGCGACGTACTCCTTAAAAGTAAAAAAGATAAATATTTCAAAATAAAAATACCCAGAACATAAAACGCAGAAAAAATACCCAGTACGATTAAAAGCAATATATTTCTAACCTGCACGAAAATCACATTTTGTTGTGGTTCAAATGGAACAGTAGATACCACAGGATTTAATGAAACTGTGATGTTTCCACGCTCAACAATCGTAAAGAGGTACGCCAAGATGGTGGCATGCATTCCTAGTCCAGCGCTATGAGATGTGTCCGTCACTACAGCAAAAATGTGCTGGACAATGTCGGTAAAGTAAGTCTGATAGAAGCTCTGAGCTGCAACTTCATTAGTACTGATATTTTGTAGAAGCGTAAACAATATCTGAAGACCGGTGTCTGCTACGTTCCTCATGGTGTGCTTAAACGCCCAGATTATCGAGTCTAAAACTAACTTGAACTGTGCAGGTGGAATTTGCAGGAATGCGGGGAAACAATGAGTGTTTACAGCCTGAAAATGCCAAATACAATCAAATAGATAATCCAGATTGTATTCTTCAATTTCTGTATGATAAAATGTACACATGGATCATAATAATTTTCTATGTAGTTTTGCACCTGAAGTTCAACAAGAATGTATTAGTTGTCGGAAAAATCTCGAGGTCGTGTATTATGTAAACCCAAATAATTTCATCGTACTATATATATGCAAGTGGATAGGAAGATACCTGGATAACGTATGGATGTCCCAAAGCTTTACAAGCACGGACATTGGTCTTCAGGATGGAGGCAAGCTGCTTGATTGCATCAATATCTTTCATGACGGAAATATTGGCAGCTGCTTGGTTGATAATGTCATCCCAAACTGCGTTCGGCAAGCTCATATACCTTTCAATGAGGAACTCCAGTACAGCTTGATCCGATTGGGCTGAGATCATGTATCCCACAGCTTCATAAAAGGTGTGAACCTTGGAAAGAAATATAGTTCTTAGACATGACATATGGTCCTAGTTAATGACCAAAAATACGAAACAAATAAATATTTAATCGAAAGCTACCTGCTGTGGCTGAAGATCGCAAATGATAGTGGAAGTAGTTGCAAGAATTTCTTCAATGAATGGTACTGCTTCTCCCATTTGAACCGTTACAAAATGGCGTCTGCATTTTTGTGCAATTTTGATGAATGTGTCGCAGGCCATATCCTGAACACCTTCGTGGGTTTCTGAATATAAAAAACACAATTTTCAGCAAATCTTCAGCAAACAAACCTCAAAGTGAATCGACCTTATACCGAATGTTTAACGAAAGCTGGCTCACCGTGCATAAATTCGAATAGTTTATTTACAACAGTTTTCAAAAACTTCCAGTGGGCTCTTAAAAAGCGAGGATACTGTCCGACAACGTACATAATGTTGGACGCAATAATAGCTTTATTATCTTTCCCTTTCTTTTGCTCACAAAGGCCTAACAGATCTTTGATCACAGTCACGATAAATCTCTTTTCATCTTCCTCGTGCATTGCTCCAGATATGCTGCCGATGGCCCAACAGAGCTAAATCACAATCAAGAAACATAAGTTAAGACTCGCCGGCACGAACTTGCTTGCGTTATCTTTTCGGATGCCTCAACTTCAAAAATTGAAGGAAAAGACTTACCGTGTTCAAGTTCTTCCACGACCACTCTGTTCCATTGACTTGATTTTGTAATTTCTTCGTCATCATGCGTTCAGTATCGACACAATCCAAATGCGTTAAGTAAACTAACGTTTCCCTCATGTTTTTGTACAAGTTAATGGAATCCGTGTCCTTCATAAACTCTCGAACAATTTCCCCATTCTCATTCTCAACCACTAAAACCTCTTCAGGTTTTGCCATTCTGCTGATCATTATATATCGGACACGTGAGAGTACAGGGCCGTAGAATGTACGTCTTGGTCCAGTTTGCTGTCGTAACCCTCCACCGGATAGAAGGAATGCGGGACCGGTTCCTATATAGGGCGCCTCTCTAAAGAGTAATGTAAAATCAAGAAGAATTAATAACTAAACGTGAAAAATCAAGCAAAATAATCAATGTGAATCAATAGTTCTCGTACCTGTACAGTTCAGCTGCCAGAGCGTTCCAATACTCTAAACATATTTTGAATATTTCGACCTCATCTACTTCTGATATTAGAACAAGATATTGAAGAGCTTTCAGTAATTCATTTGATGACTGCTTTTCAACGAGAAGCCCATGGTCCTTCAAGTACGTACAAAGAAACATGGCTAAATTCTGGATGAACTGCTGTTCTTTGTCACTTCCTGAGGCATATGCATCTCGGATGTTCAATTGCAGAGGGATCATCTATATGAAGGAAAAAGCACGAAGTCATAATATTTAATTACCAACACCCTTACACATACAAATAAAATACGCAAGAAAATTAGAGCCAAGTAATCTCAAAAATAGGGTTTACCTGTTCAAGCTGAGACATCGTTTGCTGGAACAATTGAATAAAGCGCTGCTCGTAGTGAGGCACTGTGACAGTGGAGATTTCGGTCAGACATTTCAAAGTGACATTACGAAATTGAGGAACGTTGAGAAACTGAAGGAAAATAATAATTTAATTGCATAAATAAAACTTCTTACTACACGGGTAAATTGTTACACATGAATATTTCAGTATTAATCTACCTTTAACGTTAACGTCGGGATTAGCTCAGTCTCGAATATGTAACCTATCGGAATCCAGCTGAGAAATCGAAGAAGTGTCTCCAGAGTTGCTCCCACAAGATTTGGATTGTTAGAATTGTCCATAACAAACTGACACAATTGAAAGATCTGAGAAAATTCCTGACACATTGTGTCTTTCAGATGCTTCGCCTTAGTTTGGGTCATTTGGCCAGTGGAAAAATCAAATACTTCTTCACTGAGCAACTTCAGGATGGCCATATTGTTCTGACATAAGCTTTCGTTAGTTTTACTGGCCCCGACAATGTCTGGAATGAAAGATTCCCAGTTTTTTGGCCATTCACGTTTTAAAATCTGCAAACACATTGAAATAAACTCAGTTCAAATCAATAGTACTTCATTTGAAAGCGAGAAATACAATATACAATACTATCTAAGCCAAACGTCGAGTCGTTGTGTTTACCTGAACTAAAATCATGTTCAATTTGTTCAAATAAACTTTTTCTGCTTCTAAAGTAATTGGATCCGAAGAGGTCTTTATGATGAGACCAACGATGTACTTTTTGATTCCTTCGCACTGAACCCTAGGCAAAGCTTTCCATCGCGTTTTGATGACTTGTTCCAAGATCTGCAACGCGTAATACTTGGTATTTTCGTTAGTCGAATACTCTAGAATAGTATCTACTCTAGTCCACGCTTCTGGATGTTCTTTCAATCTGGTCAAAACCTCTTGGGCAACTTTTTGCTAAAATGAAAAATTCAAACGCTATTACACAACTGCGATCTAATAGATACGGGAAATGGCTTTTCAATACAAATTACAAGCTTACCTGTTCCCCTAAGCCATTGTACATAAACCCCACTACGCTGTCCAGCAACTGGATGTCCAAACGCTGAGTAAAATCCAGCAGCTTCGAAGCGTCGGCGAGAGTAGCCATCTCAAGCTTCATTAACTATTAGGTCTTTCGAATTTGGCAGTGAATTTTAGGATGTTGTCCAATAACGAACCGCTTCTCCGTCCGTTCAACAGATTAAGCCCTTTTCGCTTGGCGACAAATTGATCCCAAACACTCCAAAATCAGTGAAGGAAAATTATTGGACACCTACAAAAGATAACTTCATTACTGTACTGATTGCTGCATGCGTACTACTCTCGATTTCTTTTCCTTTGCATCCAGCATACATATAAAGCGCTATTTGATCTAGCAAATTCTACGAAACTAGTACAATTAAATAACTAGAAATGTCTTAGTCTTACAATAGCTACAAATAGAATCAAATTATGCGCTCCTCGAACTCACATCAAATACAGCACTCGCGCGTCATTCATTTCATCCATCCATACAGATTCAGACATTGCATACTTTCACCACGTCACCACCTCCATCGCATAAAAAATTGACGGAAAAGATCATTCATTCATCTTCGCATAGAAGTCAATCGGTCATCTTTGCAAAAGTAGAAGTAGATCAAAGACTAATAGCATAAAGGTTTCTTCATAACTTCCGAAAATAAGGAACTTCATTTCTGCCATTCTCTCTCTGGAACGAAAAAGTAAAAGCAAGAGGAATACAAAAACTTAGTAAATGCATCCTTTCAAGAAAGCCAGCGGAGATAAGATAGTGAGCCAGGAAAAAGCATGTCAATCAAACATATCATACAAAGCTGGGCGTCTGCGCCTCGAACACCCATAATGTCCAACACGGAGAAACGTTTCGAAAAAAAATTGGAGGAAACAAAGCATACAAAGGGCCTTTTCACAAAACAATGCAGTTGAAAATGTTGAAAACAAACATGAAAAGAGTAGAAATGGTTAAGAATGGAAGGAATACGAGATTCACACATGCAAATGCAAACAATTAATGTTTTGATATTACAATTATTCGTGCATACAATGTAAAGCACGCGACCAATTGTGATCGATTTCCATTTAATGCAATTAATGCTCATAACTGGGCCAGTCTTGTTATCGGAGGTAAATAAATAAGTCGTTTAAAAATATCTGTAATTTTTCAATATCCTTAAACGACTGCCTACAACGATGAGTTAGGTAAACTTGACTTGAGACTGAGAAATAATAATGAAGCAATTAATTAATTATATCTTTATATCCATAAATTGCTATTTGACTGATTATCAACGAAAAACAACCTCAAACCAAACAACCTCATTTATGTCCTCACTTCTATTTCTGTCTCACTAAAATGCAACTATTTTAACTTTAAATGTACTACAGAAAATTAGGTTAAAAGTTAAACTGACCTTAACCATAAAGTTAAAAATTAATTCAAAAAAATCTCGACTAAAACTATAACATACTTATTCGATACTACTTCATTCGTCATCAAAGCAGCCCGACTATTACAGAGAGCTATTAAAATAGTGTGAATCTCTTACATAAAATAAGCACATGTAAATGTAAAACAGTTAAATGTCAGTTCGTGAAGAATATATAGTACTGCAAACGAAATTAAACGTAAATGACCAAGTAATTTGCATAAACAATAATGATTATTCATTGAAAAAACGTTTGGAGTTTGCACGCGCACTTTTTCCTCATATAGCATCCTACATTCATGCCTTTACTCAGCAATGTAACGTCAGTTAAGTGAATACAAGCTGCTTTCTCCATGTACATAACTCACTCGAGGAAATGTGGCCGTATTCACCTACCCAAGAAATTTTGAGGAGACTCAAGATTCACAAGACCTTTCTCCACTCATCCCCCGCAGGATTGACAGTAAGCACTTTGACTTTTTCGAAATTAAATCGTGTTAATTGATGGAAAACCGGATAGTTCTTGTGGGATGAGAGCATACCCGCGTATTCACTCAGCTCAGCTCTCAATCGCGCTGTCCGTCTACAAAAACAACACTTCTGACGAATGAATGCAGTGCAATGCGTGTGTGTATATAAATCCACCACAAGAGAAGACAACCTAAAGACCTCCACCAGCATCAGAGACTGAAAAGTAAATGAATGCGAATGGGATCTACAAGAGCAAGCTTGAGAGAATCTTGCAAGCTCAGCTAAGCACCAGCATAGACAAACGGACTAGACTAGACTCGACCCGACTCCATATAAAAAAGCATTGCTATTGCCATTGCAGTAAACAAGCACGGATTTGGTCCGTGTTGTTTTGCTCCAGCAGAAAAGGTATAAACAAAAGGTAGTAGGCAGCATCGCAGCATACAAAACTCAGGTATTTTCAGTTAGGCTTTCTAGGCTACGCGTTACACAATCATCATTATAATCGTCACATGTCCATGTCCATGACAGAGCTGGAGAATGATATCGTTCTTCTTCCATTGCATCCGATCGCGATCCGATCCTTCTTTGCTCTTGTGTTTGCTCGTTAATTTATCCAGCACGTAATTTTTGCATACGCAATACGCAGTTGGTTGTTTTATAGTAAACAACGCAATAAAACAGAGTAATATGGGTATAAATGAATAATGTACTTAATTAAAATAAAATACAGATCGTCAATGGCTGATGCAGGGATCGATCTCGATTCACGATCAAATCGAACTCGAACATACACCTATGCATTCAATGAATTTTCTTCCAAAAGGAGGGTCTACGATATCTTCATTAATTACGCCCAGTCTAGCATGCATAGATTTAAAAGGTCAAAAATAATAACATTAATGTAATGACAATTTTTTTGATTAATGAAAATTATTTACATAGAAAGATTACACTATGTACTCGTGTGGTGTGCATATTAACAAATGATGGAAGATATTGAATGTCATTACAATTTTT
>JAHZNI010002184.1:0-10386 GCA_027744415.1 Seira ritae | reverse complement strand
GGGATAATGTTGAGTGGTGGAGATGCCATGCTTAAAAATGGACTGTGAGTGGCAGACTGGACTGGACTGGTGTGGTTTCTCATACGTAACGTTAATTAGTAGCCAGTCAATGGGTCATTAAATATCCGGCTAGTTGTGATAAAACTGTTCTTTTCTAATGATACAATCAGTTTAATTTAGCAGCTCGCTAAGTAGTTACTCCACTTTCCACTACATGTTTTCAAGGTAGGTACATGCATGGAGGTATGTATGCATTTATTACTGTTTTGCTCGAGTGCAGATTGGAAACGCGTTATACGCCAGACGCCAACTCCCAGTCATAATAAAAAAAACAGGATCGTACGCTCCTTGAGCACACGCTCTTGTTTCAACAATAATTATAAAAAAACTGTAATCAGCCATATCATGGCAAAATAGTATTTAAGGAAGGTGGTGTGCTACTAGAGAAAAGATGTATGCGGTGGTGTTTTTGCTATTTGAAATTCGAGATCCAATTCTGGAATGAAACGGAAAGTTAATGGGATGTTGATAAGTATAATGAAGTGTCTGTTAGGTAATCAAGCTTCTTTGTAGACTAAATAGAGTGAATTGGAAACTCACTACACAAGTTTCCACTGATAAAGCTAGATCATACCTTGCTGCTACATGGGTCTACGTGCGTAATAGCGTTTTCTTGCTAATTCGTTATTGCGATGAATGGAATGAAAGAAAATCCCTCTCTTGTGTTTGTACATCTTCCTTATGTAATTGCAATGGAAACTGCTTTTTGAGAAACAAATACAAAATATGGAATCAAAGGCTCCCTTCCTGGAAGAAGGCCAAAAGCTCCGAACTCGAACCTGTAGGTTCCTCAGCAACTTCAAACAAATTTTCTCAGCTTTGAACAGGAGCTGAAACTGGAGACTTTAGGGAGAGAGCTCTTTAAATTGAACTTTGGTGTTCGTGTGCTTACGTAAAACTGCCACCTATGTACTTCGTTCACGCCACGCCATGTGCAATTTATGTTTCTTTAGCGAAAATTACAATTTAAATGAATAATTTATTTCCATGCCACCTGACCACAACTAACCCTAATTTTTATTTCATTTTTCATCAACTTTGAATACTTTTATGGAAATTATCATACTGGTCCTGTTCATTCATGATGAGATGAGGTTTTTTCCTGGAGTAAATTCATTCATGAGATCATCCTCTGCCTGGAATACTAAAGAGTGAGAAGGCCGTCCTCTCTTGTCACAGTCATGGTTATAAATAGAGGTTCGGCAAGGACACGCTAAAAATTGATTTATGAAAACCTGCAAGTATTATTCTATAGGGTACCTACCTACCTACCTATCCGACTTTTTTGAATATTACAAATTACATTGTATTGTATTTTTGGCCACGCCACAACAGTCACAAAGGAAATAAAAGAAGTTAAGAGGATCATCATGCTGACTAAAGATGATATATTTATATTTATGAAGAAACCTTCCTTAAGTGATAGTGATGATCAAGCAATTAACTCTAAAATTATGAGGTATAATGTTCTTCCATGTGTATGTCGTGCCCTCTGCTCATTATTACAGGCTCATGTTTTCATTTGCGTTCTGCAAGAAAGACCTTAACAAGAATGAAATGTGTATGTATCTCTATGGTCACGCTACATGGATTCCCATTATCATCATTTCTCTCTCCACCTTTTCATTACAGCTATAAAAGTTTACTTTTAAAATAGATTGATGATCCTCAAGGTAGTTTATCAGCTTTCAACCATCATTACACCACTCGGCATAAAATATCCACTTATATTTATGCAATAATTTGACGCTATTTTCTAATCATTAACATGTATCATGCCAAAACTTCTCTAAATTACTTACTGGCTCTCTTGATAGGTATATGTGTATGGCTTTTCATGCAACTAGCATGACAAAAGAATTAAAAAAATGCTCTATTTCTAGTACATTTCTACCTCTCTTGCTCCATTTTTATCTCATCAACTTTGCCCTGCGAACTTACATTTAATCTCAATATTATGTTTCTCCAGATAAGTCATGTGTCGTGTTCAAAGATATAGTTCTTTTATTTTTTACCCTACGTTTCAACAATTGTTCCTGAACTGAGAAATGCAACTAGCATGACAAAAGAATTAAAAAAATGCTCTATTTCTAGTACATTTCTACCTCTCTTGCTCCATTTTTATCTCATCAACTTTGCCCTGCGAACTTACATACTTCTCCATTGTAGTAGTTCATTAATTGTATGTCCTGTTTTTTCCACTTCTCTTATCTCCTCGAAACTTGTAAAGATATACACTGCATACTTCTCTGGAGATACATATTATTATTATTACCTCTCAAAAATGCATTTTCTGTCCAAGTCATGTACATATATGTTCATTGTTCATAATATTATACAATGTATGTATAACATTCTTCTTAGTTTAATGGTGATCTACCTACTGGAGTAGACTAGATGGAGAAAATTTTTTCAGCGCTAGTCTAAGTCAGATATAATCTCAATATTATGTTTCTCCAGATAAGTCATGTGTCGTGTTCAAAGATATAGTTCTTTTATTTTTTACCCTACGTTTCAACAATTGTTCCTGAACTGAGAAATGCAACTAGCATGTAGATATAATCTCAATATTATGTTTCTCCAGATAAGTCATGTGTCGTGTTCAAAGATATAGTTCTTTTATTTTTTACCCTACGTTTCAACAATTGTTCCTGAACTGAGAAAAAGTTTCTTTCGTATCGCACCCCAGCAACGTCATGAAACTAGTATGAGAGGTGATGCTCAACTTTTTAAATTGATAGTTCCCTCATCGTCGTTCAAAAAAAACCAGACCAGAGAATCAGCAGACGTAGGACATGCAAAAGTTACATCCGTTCACAAAAAGTTTGCGTTTCTGAATATTAATTCATGAAGGGGAACATAGTACCTAGAGTTTTGGATTTTGAATGGGTCATGCGATGGCGCTGTGTAATTATGATTTATTTAATTGAGTTATTTAAACATCCAAGTCCACACCTACCTCAACCACATATATGTACAGATTTGCAAGATGAGTCCAATGTGCGATGAAGTCCTGGAAACTCCAGCCAGCCAGGGACCGTCTTCATCCCCATTTATTTTGCTATGCAAAAATCCTACCAACTACGCAGGAGTAGTAAAACTAAAAGGGCCATGATACCATCTTTGCATGAACTTTAGATTGGGTCTCATTGTCCCTTTCCAATTGCAGAGCTGGGATGGAATGAAACTTGCTTTTTAAGCTTTAAATTTGCATTTTATTCCTGTGACGGTGAGATGAAACTCGTCGCAGAGAAAGTTGAGATGAAATCAAGCTCTCACCAATCTGCCCATTTGATAGTCCCTACAGTGGAATGTATTTTAATCTGCGGAAAGCTATACGGGATTGGGAATACTCGGACGACTTGATGAAAGAATACAAGATTAATTTGAACTTATGCTTTCTGTCGAGATCGAGACCCTCCTTCACTCCTTGATTTGACCACTGACTACTTCTATTTCAGTTATTGTTTTGACATTACAATTACAGTCATAGTCACGTGCATCAAGTTTCATGTTGGTCCATCTCAAACAGGCAGGCAAATCCATAGGGGAAGGAGGGATGCTTTATTTATCAGATTTGCAAATCGGACATGCATTATCAAGTAATCGAGGCAGCTGGAACAGGATATCCTTCTAGAATGACGGCTGTTTATTTTTCCATCAGGGAAAAAAATTGATTATGTTCCGCGGACAATGGGTCTAATGTCAATTGTCAAAAGTCAAAGTCATACGCAAATCCTTCAATCTTAAAGACTTTTTGACTTCTACTGAACTCTGTCGCTCCCCTCCCGCAATTCAAGTTTCATGAGAAGCGCAAGCAAACACCGACTTTTCCATCCATCCCCAACATTGAATTGACATATTTTTTGTGTGTTAAGTAAATTTTCCAAATGAGTTGAAACTTGTTCAATGTGACGTCTTGTGACTGG
Organism: Seira ritae; assembly: GCA_027744415.1. Lineage (NCBI taxonomy): Eukaryota > Metazoa > Arthropoda > Collembola > Entomobryomorpha > Entomobryidae > Seira > Seira ritae. Next base: position 6,397 of record JAHZNI010002184.1, on the reverse strand, counting down.
AATAATCTAACTTGATGGAGTTGCTCCTAACTGCTCCAGAGAAAAACTTTTCGAGACTTTGACATGGCAGGCAATGGCATGAAAAGGAATTAAATTGTTCATGTTCAATGTATGTTCGTATTGTTTGCTTTTCGCAATGGTTGTTGGAACGTTGGATAAGGGAGCAAAAATTGCATTTATTTGCTACCTACTACAACCAGCACCACCACCAGCTCTGCTGTACGTACAACTTTATGAATCTCTGGTTTAAAAAAAAAGTTTTTTTTTCGAGCTCGAGCTGCGCTGCTGACATAAATACATTGTTTGAAATGTGCACCTAAACTTACCTCCAGATTCGCACCTTGTGCAGCTACAGCTCAACGTGCATGTGCATTCACAATATTCATCGAAGAAAAAAAAGTAATTTGGTGGGATGGTGATTATGATGATGATGCTATTGCTATAATGCTAGTGGAAGATGCTCTCATGGAATGGTTCTTTGTTTCTCAAATGAATACGTATTTGTGGATTGCAGCCACAGTAATTCTGGAGTCTATTCCATATATTATGCTTTTAGATGATCATGAGCTCCAGAGGACCAGGGCCAGCTCCTGCATTGCACTTCGTTCTCTTGCCACAACTACTACAACTACATGAAATGATGTGTAGTACATAGTCCAACTCGAATTGTAGATTGTAAGTATGTAGTAGTGGATGGTTTGTAAAAATGTAGTATCTTTATCGTCTTAAGGTGATGATGATCATGATAATAATATCGTGGAGTAACTTGTCTTATTATTTTCACGCCACGGAAATACAAAGTAAAAAAAAATTCCAACGTTTCTTCTGCCACTCGCTTCTGGTATACTTCTTGGATTGCAATAAAGAGTGTAAAATGCTAAATTTTTATGAGCCTTCTTCTTGGTGGTGTGCAGGTATGTATGTGAAGTTTTTTAAAAGTCCTATCTGGATCTGGATGTGTAAGTAAGCATGCTGTGCTGTACCGATAGTCACTTTTCCTCGCTCGCCTGACTTCAGACTAAGTTTATTTTCCAGGACAAGGAGGGTAAAAACAAAGACTAGCAAGTTAAGAAGACAAGCAAACGAATCAAAAAAGTTTGTCTTGTTTTAGACCAGTGGTGGTGGCTTCATTCTGTAGCAGAGGAATTCAAAGAAAACAATATATATATATATCCGGACGGTGAAGCTTCAATTGTCTTGACTCATCTGATACCGCATTGCCAAACGTACAGGACTTGACACAAGTGCATTTTACTTTTTTCTTTAATTTTCTCTCGAGGAGAGGAGGAGAAAGAGAGTGGGTATGCATGCATGCAAGCAGCCGCTGCTGCTACTTTTTCCGAGCCGAGCTTCACCAAAAAAAATATTCCACGCTTTGATACAGCGAGAGAAAATAAGAAAAAAATATATAATTCTGTTTACTACGCTCATCATTCGTTTTTGTTTCTTTTTCAGGAGTTCCGGATTCTCCAGCGTGATGTGATGTGATCCAATTTACTACACGGAGTTCTCATTGCCCCGAAAAAGCCGGTATTCAAGTGGAGAAGCATTACTACTGCAGCTGTCGCTGTTACGGAAGAATATGGACGGGTCGGGTCGGCCGTATAATAGTCAAAATCTTTTTTCCTCTCTTGCTCATTCGCTTCGGTGCTTTGTCTCATAATGTACTTTTACCGAGGAGAGCGAGGAGAAGCAAGAAAATTTTAAGACCAAACATAAACTAGAAAGACTGACGGAGCAGCGAAGAGATAAGCGTATGTGATTTGATTTGATCTCCAAGTTGATCCCATTCGGTTCTTCTTCTACTTTTCCTACTTTCACCTTTTTTTCTTGTCGTCGTCGTCTTCTTCCAACCTCATCGCCAATCCCGCTCGCTTTTCTTTAACACACAGTCTCTCTTTTTAAAATGAGATAGATTTTTATGGGTTTCGTCGAAACTTGTGTTGAGTTAGTGAAAAAAACACGTTCACCAAAGACTGTCAGGAATAAACAGAATAACAAAAAGAAAACTTCTTGACAGGATCAACAAAACAATGTGTGTATTTCTACTTTGTTCAGTGAACTAGGAGAACTTGGATTTTTTTTTGTATAAATTTGTGAACACAAAAAATGGAATAAAGCATTACAAACATTACATTACTTTATAGAAAAATCAAACATCGCTGGAGGTACATCTTCCTCAAATCAAATTTACTTCGGCGACCCAGGATCAATTGGCTGAATACTTTACTTAAAACATTCAAACGTCTTCAATGTATATATCTATCCATCCTTCCGAGTGAAAGTGATTTCTATTAAATCCCTCTAGAGAGACTGATTAAATAAATTTGAAAATGGTTTGCCCAACCAGTTTTACAGACATTTTGAGCCTCTCCTTTTCCCTTAGTTCATTAATCAGGAAAGACATTTTGTAAGTGAGCTGATGAAGCAACTTGATGAAATCAACTAGTATTAGTGCTACCTCATTACTCCCCTTCAAGTTACCGCATCTTGTTTGATAAATCAAGCGTAAAAATTTTCGCATCCCAACAACTAACTCCGTTTCAAAAAAGACGAAGTCAAGATTGAGTTTGACTTTGTCGCACTAAAAGTACGTGCCTACGAAATACATGTATTGCCTAATGCGGAGGGTGCCGTTGTGACGCAAGGCCAGTTTCTGACTGACTGGGTCAATTAAAATTCAATTACTTCTCGTTTGCTGTTTCGAATGATGTGGTTTTTTTCTGGGTGAGTGAGAGGAAACATCAGGTGTGTGAACTGGAGTGAACTATGACGCGTACCGCAAAAACCCCAACACCTCAGCTTCATCTTTGGAGGAGGGGAAGGAGGGAGTTTTCTTGCTAATGCGCTAAAAATGGATGGTTCTTGCCGTCTCCTGAGATGATTACGAATTGGTTGAATATACGGTTGCTTCCATATACATACTACCGGCTTGGATAGTCACATTACCCCAGAGAAGGATTTCCAGTTGTACTGAAGCGCTTTGATGCGCTATAGCATACCCATTTGATTAAATTAGTTGTGATAAGGCCGAGCCTATGAAGGGAAACAATTGATAATTACATACTTGCCAACTTTTATCCTACCTACTTACTTACTCTTCTACGTCTTTAGTTCTCCTCTACTTGTTTGACCTGTACAAGAAAGAAAAAACTGGTAGTGTGAAGTGCAATTCATCTAATCATGTTGACTCAAGAGGAAATGCTTCTCCTGGAGGAGATGAGTAATGGAACTCTGCTTTTGAACAACGTCACCATGCTCTTGGAGTCTGGAATCTTCGCCCCAGATGGCCAGAACAGTGGGGACCCGCTCCTTAACAAGGCGAACATGGGCTCCGCCACGGTTCCTTTTGATGGAACAGGTCGCAGGCCGAGTAGTCCGATGCTTCCCTACATTCTAGAGTTGGATGTGAGAGTTCAAATTGGTCTGTACTCGGTCATCTTTCTTCTTGCCATTTTGGGAAATCTTGCAGTCATTCTAATTTCATATCTTCAAGGTAAGCACTCAAAATATTTACTTTAAAGCTCACAGCTCCCTAATTTCTTTGTCCACCCTTTCCCTCCTAAAGTGATCAGGCTTGTGTTGTAATTGTAATTCCCTTTCCCTTCAAGAAAAAACTCTGAAAAATAGTCCAGAATCCAGACTGACTGGAACGTCGCATGAATAGGTATTGCTATGTAGGTTGGTAAATGAGCTTTTGAGAAAAAAACGTAATCAGTTTTTCCCTTCGTACAGTTACTTTCTTTTCCTTTGCGTTTGTTTGCAAATGCAACTACGTAAATTTGGAAATAGCGGAGCAGCTGGAAATCATGGAATTAGTACAAGCTCCACTCGTTTTTGTCGACCAATTTCTCTGTGAAACTGAACTACTGAATAGTATTTTAGAACTAGACCATTTGTTACTTTTTAGGCAAGGAAGAGTTATCAATGTTTATTACCTTCGTTATCAATCACAGCCATAAATATACTGAAAACAGCACCTCCCCCAATGGACTTGGAAACGTGATGAATATGCAATACACGAGTATTTCGAGATTTTTGCATTGTTGCTTCTATAAGCTGACGTATGATTTATGTGATGCTCATTTAACAAAACAAAGGACAAGAGGAACGCTATATGTTTCCTACCACTTAATGAGAATCTTTTCTTTGGATTCTTTTCCTGAACGTTATGCTCTATGCTCGAGCTATTTCTCATTTTTCACAAATTTTGAAATAACGGTACAGTGAACAATTTTGTGTGTGTCAGTACCAGACTAGGGGAAAAATATGAAAAAGTTTACTTGCCAATGAAGGCGTACAAGTCTCCATTCCTCACATTCTTCTTCTGCCTTTTATGCGAGCCTGCTGTTGCTGAACTCAAAAATGACTTAGAGGATTTGAATTCATCCCGATTTCCTTTGCAATGCAATATGTTTTTGTTAAAAAGAAGAAATTGTGTCATGGTCCCATTCACTATCCACTTGATTTCCATTTCTTGTCCTCCATGCATGCCTCTTCCACTTCCGCTCTGAGGGACGTTACAAGCTCGTAGTACTCGAAATGCAGTAAAATAGGGCACTGCTGCTGCTGCTGCTGCTGGCTTCTGCTCTCGTTTTGTTTCTAAGTTTCTTCATAATTTCCACATGTGAGAGGTAAATGCAAAAGTATGTTTTCACACGCGACATGTCATATGGATGGATTTTAAATAATCCTTAGAGAGCACTTTGTTTGGCTTTTGGTAGATTCATGAGGCATGCTTTATTGCGTTTTGTACATATTGGAAAAAAGGACTTTTTTTGTTGCCTTACCTTTCCTCGCACGAAATACATAAAAGGGAAGGAAAACTGGTTACTTTCACGGTCTCTGTTTTCCCTTTATTCCTATATCTCTAGTGAAGCGCGTGAGGAGGACTTAAATTTGTAGGAAAAGTACATTGAACTATATTATGTAGGCAAAGGAAAATGTGAGTAAGCATGTCGCTAAATGCCAGGATCAAGGAAGGAGGGAAAGGAAACAAAATAGAGACCAGGAGAAGGAAAAAATCATGAACATTTTAATTTTTCTTTTCCCATTCTTAACCTTTTACCACATTACCTTCATCTTGCTTGGAGGAGGGTGGAGGAAGAGGAACCTTCGTGCAAATCTCCTTACGCTCATGCATGATCGCATATTTGGCTAGCTTTCCATGAAACTTACGCTTCAATAGGCTCCATCCCTTCCCATCTCCTCCCGTCTTGTACCGTGTAAGCTTGACATCCGCGTATCTGTCACTTTTAGTAAATTGCTTTCCCAGGAAAACTTCTCGTGACAATTTTTTTTCTCTCACTCTCCAAGCTTCTGTTTCTATCTATGTATCTGTGAGGCTAATATTTTGTATCCGAGAGTGCAGCTACTAATATAGGCCAAAGTATCATTCTTGAGGGCTCTTCCCAGATACGCCACGCCAATAGCCCTCCACATATCCGCTTGTAGTAATGTCCCATAATAATAAGTACCTATGTATGTTATGTAACAAGGAGTCATGACATGAGAGTACAGTACAAGAACAAGTGCATTACTCTTTTTTTTTAAAAAAAGAAAGAAAAGTGGTTTGCATTTTCCCCCTCCCAGCTCAGCTCTCCAAACCAAAGCCAGTGAAATAAATGGCTTCAAGCTATGGTTCAAGTGGTATGTTTTCCAAAGCTGGAAAATGACGTGCTTTCTTTCTTCAGCTCAGAGGCTGATCCTTCAAAATAATAGATAATAGACTCGATAGGGAAAAAACGGATAATGACACTCTGTATGGATGATGATCAAAACGTAAATTTAGATTTTAAAAAAATGTCAGGATTACGTTACAATTTTTTTTTGTAAAGAAAAATGAAAACCGTTTTTTACCTAAGATCCTAAAATAAGGAGGGAAGGAAGTGGGTATAAAATGTTTAGTTCTGTATAGTTCATAAGCATGAAACTGTACATACCTAGTTCAGATCAGATTAAGATCCTTCAAGGTATATTCGCAAAGGAAGATATTACTTCAATGAAATTATTCTCTTTCCATTAACTCTAGACTTGATTTTACGCACACGACACAACAATATCATACTTTTTACAATGCAATAAGTTACGCGCCGCGAAATCTTCTTTTTTTTATGAAGGGTATAACTTCCAAAGCTGACTTAAAATTTATCACTATATGGGAAAATCTCGAATGGGGAAAAGTCCAAAAATGTCTAGAAACTATTCATCGTCTTTTCAATTTTGCTTTATTGTTTTTACGTATATACATAATATTATATTATGTACAGAGAAACCTCTACATAAGACCAATTTAATTGCACAGCAAAATGAGGTCTTATATCCGTATGGTCTTACATCCGTTTAAGACCATTCTGGTCTTAGAAAAAGTCATATGGATATTTTGGCCCCAAAAATA
>JAHZNI010002183.1:0-29773 GCA_027744415.1 Seira ritae | reverse complement strand
AGGGTAAACTTAAATTTGGGCTATATTTTGTTCTACGAAATTGTATAATATAGTGTGATGGATAAGACTGATAATCGCGAGCCAGAAAAATACTGCATTTGTGGAAACGAACTACATTATAGACGGTGCGGCCATATTATTCAGCTTCTTGTTCAATCCTCCAATGGTAAGCCCAAACCCCGAAGCAGTTTTTATCTTTCATCACGCGAGCTTGTCCAGTAAGCAATGAGTGTTTTGTATTTTCTAATCGGATCAACTTACTTCTATTCTTTACACAGAATGTGCTCACTTGAGCACTCCTTTTCCTTATGAAGATGGATTGGCTCGGTTAGTGTAAAAGGTTTTCTTTTTTTTCGTCATGCTTCGAGATTACGCATGCAAATGTATGAATTTAAAAACATTATTTTGCCACTCTCAATCCAAAAACTGGACGTATTTTTTTCATGAAATTCCGATATGTAGAGATCATTATTATTAAAAGACAGGATGAACCCATCCGACTTTACTTTATTGTGATCCATCATGTTTCCGCGCAAAACAGTATGATTTGATTTGATATTACACATTACACCATCTGCTCAAATGAGAAAAGCTGAAAGCTTTTTTACATAACAATTTTGATACGCTTTTACTCTGCAATAAACAATGCTCTAGCATTCAAGGCGGGTGCCATAAATATGCCATATATATTTTTTATTATATATTATTACTTCTTCCACTTTTGTCTGGACCATTCAATTTTCCTCCTAGAAGCTGGTCAAGCAATCGCATAACAGGTGGATAAATGAAAAGGAAAAAATGTAATACGTCGCGCAATAATCTTTTCCATTCTTCTTCATGAACATAACACAACCCAAACGGCAACAACAAACGAAACGAGAAATTGTCTGAAAATGAAAACCTGTTTCCCCTCTTCTTTCTTCTCTCATGTTCTTCATTGCATTGTTTGTGTTCTGTGGTAGGTTGTTCCGTCGTCTTCTTGTAAATATCCCTAGAAGCTGTTGACTTCTAAAAGCCACTAAGAAAAGATAGGACCCGGTTCGGGTTAAGCAATAATTGCGATCCACAAAGTTGTTGTTGTCATCCTTTATGAAGTATTTTTTTCTTACTTTAATATCGTCCACGTCATTATGATATGAAAATGAAAAGAGAAGAAAAAGGAAGCAGGTTGATTGAGATTTTAAATATCCATGTGCCTATTATTTTCTTCTTTTATGTTCCTTGCTTGCTTGCTTAACATGATTAAACCAGCCTCCGCTCCACACCGGCGGCACATTCCTTTCATTTTAAAGTGGTTCTTATTGTGTTGTAGGGAGTCGGTAGCTAAAACAATTTTCCTTGTTTCATGGCTATTTTGCTTTAGAGAGAAAGTTTGCAAAGCTTTTGATCACATCACAAGCCCGAAAAACATTTTAAACAAGTAGTTTACCCTCTGCCAACCTCGTCATTCGGATTATAACATGAGCATTAAGTTTGAAAACTACAAGATTAATTTCTCCCTTCTTATTATTATTAAGCTAGACTCGACAACAAACCTTTGAAAAAACGTTTGGAATGGAACAAATGATCTATCTCTTGTAGACTACAGCTATTTAGACAATCGAGACTTCTCATACTTTCGGCATGTCAAACAAAAACACAAACAGGTAGGTTAAATCATTCCGTATTTTTTGGAGATGCGACTAAAGTGCTTTTAGTCATCAAAGTAGCATCAGTATCAGAACGATCTTCTCTTTCTTGACAAAGTAGTGTCTGTAATGCTATTATGTTTGCCCTTTCTTTCGCAATCTTTTTGATCCCATTTCCTACAGATATTGTTTTTCGGTAGAAACAGGAACTGTGAATTTCACAAATCAAATCCAGTCGATTTCCTTTAGCGGAATATAGCACATAGCCTATGGGTATGAAATATTTATTGCGTAAAAGCTAGTCTCCAACGGTGAATTGAAGTCGTTTGTCTCTTTAAGTTGCTTAAAACTCAACTTGCCTTTGGCATCTTAGCATCTACTCTCTCGTCAAATTGTCATTTACAGCACTATTTCTCATTTCTACTCCCAGCACAGAAAAAAATTCTGCAGCAACATTTTTTTCTCCCTTCCAAAAAAAGATGTGATCATAAAATGAAGATAAGGTAATAGCACTTTCTGGTGTGTGTGTCGCCTACTGGCTTTTCAAAATTGATAGATGATGATGATAGAGGAACAACAGAAGAAGATGACGGCCCTCCATCTCTTTCTAGTAGTCTCTCTACTAGATTGCGAAGTTTCTCTGCTCTTCTCTGGTCCTCACTCATATATTTGGAGCACCAAAATATGCCTTTGACTGGGCATTGCCTTTATCCTAATCGAAATAGGTATATTTTATCATTTTTCGTTGTGCAATAAAACTCCGAACATTGAGCTACAGACAGAGATAATACATTTCTCCTTGAAGATGATGCGATAGACAAGGGAGAAGTTTTTGATTCTATATATATTTGAAGACTATAAATTTGAGCATAGAAAACGGGTAACAACATGAAAACTTTAATGTCTTTGCAAAATATGCTAAAGCTGATATTCTTATACGACAAGTAAGTCCGCCTCAGAAATTCGAGATTTTGAAACACAAGTACATGCACATAGATATACTATGGCGAGACGGAGTTGCTGGTGCTGGTAGTAAGTGCATCATTTGATTTTCACATCCCAGGGTGAAAAAGCGCCCAACAATCCAAGCAACTATGAAAGATATTACCGAGCCGAGGAGCAACTTGTTTTTCCACCCTGCGGCATAGTAAAAAAATGTTAAATTCGAACTTGTAAAATGTAGGCCTAAATGAAAATCACTGTACGAAAAACTAATATATTGTTGTGAAAAAGACAAAAATTCACGTGAAACATGATTCGATGCACTTACATACCTGCTTTAACGCTAAAGTACGCAAGGTAAACGAGGGAACCTGACAAGGTCAAACATTATTTTTAATATCTATCCTTTTGAAATACCTACTCATTGTTCTAATCAAAAGTGGAAAACATCTTTATAAAAAGAAAAAAAGCGGAAATGAGGGATGTGTTTGTGCTTGTGCGTTATGGGATTGCATTACCTTAGAACTCGTCGTAAAAATAATGAGGCAGACAACATCCCATGTAGACTACTATAGTGAACCAGAGTCAGTGTTTCGACCTTTCCCTATTGTTCTATGCGTGTGCCCTGGTGACCACAATTTACGATCCATAAACATAAAATGAACTCTATGTAGTATCAGTAGTATGCCTCTTAGATGGATAGTAATAAAAGTTGAATGCATACACACACCACCAAGGAGAATTTTTCTTGCGTTAGGCCCAGAGAACCATTAACTATTAACTGCATATTTTCTACTATATTTGGTAGAACGTAGAAAATATTATCTTTTTGTACCCCTTTTGATGCTCCTATTGCTATTTTTGAAAAAGCAATTCTTTCACGCCACGATAACCATGAAGTATTCATTACGCTCATTTGAAGCGCATCGTACCCTTAACATGCTAAAAACATGAATAATTGCGTTAAGTCAGTAAACTTACACGCGCAAAATTACACCCTTTCCTCTCGCTAAACATTACTCAAGAATTAAGAACCTTTGACAATATGTAAATATCTTGAATATATAAAAATATGTATATAAAAAATATAAACGTGTAAATTAATCTAAAAATCGGAGAAATAGAAATAGAACTTGCATGAATTTGATTCTTGTGAAGATCTTTTTTAGAGATTATATTTGATATAGTTTGCAAAAATCTTCAATCGTGGAAATGTTTGGTCTTAGACACATATATAGGTACGCCGAGTTTAAAATTATTGCGAATGAACAAAGGACACATTAATGTTCCATTTACTATAACCTAATCTAGACATTTGCCCGTTTTCCGAGGAAATGAAGTGATGCAAAAACCTGATAATAAAAAAGGCAAGGGGCCCTTTCACATCTGTGTATTGAATCGTTCATCTCAAATTCTCTCTAGCCATTAAAATTTCATGGAATATTGCTTTGCCAGCAGAATCTGGTTTGGCTTTTATTTAACCTAAAAATATGAGCCATTCTCTATCCATCAGTATTGCGAGAAAGCAATAAAATAGGAAATTAAATTTTTTTCCCAGCGTTAAAAGGGTAAGGGGGATAGGAATCTAAGAATCGAAAAGACGAAATTGAATGGGATGAAATATGTACATTGCTGTTACCGTGTCGAGCAATATTGTAAAATGGGTGATGGAAATTGAAGAGAAAATCTCATTAGAGTAACTCAGCTCTCGTATTATTACTTTTTTATATTTCCTTGCAAAATCTGCAGACTGAAAAATGGAAGAGCTCGTCAGGGGAAAAGGACTCATCTCATATCCTCTGAAAGAAAAGTGAGGCAATGCAAGCAGACCAGCTTTAAAAAGCCATGTTGGAACACACCAAACGCTATTTCTCCAGGCAGACAAGCCAAAACTGAGTGAAAAGGGGGAGATTGCTAGGTAGCTGCCACGAAAAATTTACAGAACCAGAGCCGACAAGAGCAAAGCTGTTCCAGTATTTCGTACATCGCGATGATGAATAAAAAAGGCATGATTGGGGGGTCTTGAATGCACGAGATCAATTGGAAGCTTCTTTTGGACGGCAACTGTGGTTTTTTCCGAGTGAAGTCATGTGGTGAGGTGGTCACAGTGGTGAAAGTCAAAATTAAAGTATACATGACATACGGAAGGCAAAACACTCTCTCGCTTTTTCATACACCATTTTTTTGCATCAGGGAAATTATTCAAAGAGCTAGCTGCTCTAAAGGAATTATAGCTTACATTACACTAAAATACTCCTTCCATCCAGGAACCTAGGAAGTCTTTCATCCTTTTTTTCGTACCTCTGCCTGCAGGTGGTGAACGCAATTAACGTCAGAGAAATTTTCTCTGCACAGATAATAAATCAAAAAGATGAACTCAGATTCTGCAGTTAGTTCAAGTCTAAAATAAGTTATGAAAAAAAACAAATAAAATTTGCATTGAGTTTCGGCTTGCAAACCAGATGGGGAGAAATGCAAAAGAAGCTATTGATTTTCATACTTCATTTCGGGAAGTACCTTAAGCGTCAGGCTGTGGATCATCTTTAGAAATTTCATAACATGTTATAGTTGCATAAATTGCATAAGAGCTGAAAGTACCGTTGGATTACTAGATTTTTTAAGATTGCATGCTGCTTTGTTTCAGCAAACAAACATTTTAAACTGGTTTTCGGAAAAAAGTCTTGTCTTCTAGGTATGTAATAGATTTAAAACTCTTTGACTCTGACTGTCACTTGAACTTTAGATTAACGTCTACGAAGAGGAGGCAGGCGGGGTACTCTTCAAAGTTAAAATTAAGTGAATTGATTAAAAAATCCACACATCCATAAAAGAACATTATTGCGTTCTTATAAAATTCATTTGTATCACGTTGCACGGATTCATTCGCAGTCTAGAGTAATCTGCGTAATAGCATCATCACTATCACGAAGCAGAATTCCGAAGACCTCAAACTACAATAAAAAGTCGATCGTGCCCGGTCAGCTCAGTGAACCATTCGATAACAATTCAACCAGTCTGAAAGTAATAAAAATTGCCGTAAAAATTCTTTCTAAATTTTCCCCGCAATAGAACTCAATGTGTTCTTGAGTAAACAAATAATATTTTTTCACCTGTAAATGCATCTCATTAGAGTGAAAACGATGCTGTATTTAGTGCGCGCAAAAACCTCAAACTTTATGAAAAATATAAGTACCTACTACCTACCTTTCGGCTTTGATAGACTGCTTCTAAGAGCATCCCTCCCATCCTGTCATTTAAAATAGCACTAATTCATGCTTATTTAATATTATTGCACATGATTGCAACATAACTACAACAATCATTCGGTCAGACCCGAGTTATTAAATGAACTTGAATCAAACGTGAGTGCATCATAAAAGTGTATCTATAAAGATAAATAAATTCAAAGAATGCAATGGTGTGGGCATTTTTTAATCTTAATTCTAGTACATGCACATCTTCAAAGATGATGGCAAAGGACTACTTTTTCAAGAGGGTATCGAATGTACGAACAGATTTATGGACTTTGTTGGCAGATGATGTTGATGATAATTACTCATCAATCTCATTATTACATCTTCTTTCCCTTCATATTTCGAAAGGACTTATTGAAAAAGTGCAAAGCATGACTTGCGGAAAATCTGAAACGTAATTGTTGGGTGATATCACTGTGCATACATACCTATGCTTCAAATCCTCTTACACAGGCCTCTTCATAAGTCACAACAATCACATTCACAAACGTAATCTGTTTGGTCGTGTGTCGGTATCCCAGAAATCTCTCAAAAGACCTTTTCAACAGAAAAATAGTTTTTATCTGTAACAATCTCTCATTTACGCAATTTTTACACGAAAAGATAAATCTGACATTTGGTACTTTTTTCTTGTACCCAGGCGTACCAACAATTCCCATTCCCACATTGCGATTGCGAATTATTATTTTTGAGGGCGCAGAAATATGAAAAAAAGTCAAATATTAAAATACATTTTATAATGAAGTAAAAAATCTGAAGACCCCTTTTTAAAATCTTGCGTAATTCGCAACACGAGAAAAAATGTGTGCCAAATCATCGAGAAAGAACAGAAACAGAGTAAAACAAAGTACTCATATTGCAACCATAAATAGACAGGTATATAAATTGAAGCGATATATTGAAGCGAATTCGAAATTAAATTATGTATAACTAGGACTTACTTAGGAAGCTTACTTAGGATGCGTTCAGCTATACTAGGTATTATTTTTTAACCAAGACCTTATGGCTTTACAATTGAAGAAGTGAACAGTTTTCAAAGCAAAGCAAACGTAATACTTAGAGCCTAAAAAGGGAAGATTCTAAAAAAATAATAGGGCTCGTAGCAAGTCTTGTTTTAACTTATTATTGTGTAATGAAATGAATGCTTGAAAACATTCCTTTTCAAAGAGCTAATTTTTTTTCGTTCTCATCTTTCTCCAAAAAGGAGGAATAATAGTGCATAAGTTTTAGCTCATAAAATAACTCATTCATCCGTGTGCACGATGAACAATGGTAAGAATCTATACCTAAGTTCGTAAGTGGTACAAAACAATACGCATATATCATCAGCATCACCACCACCAATCCTACCTTTTTACTCTATAGTAATAATATATTTATGCATACCAGATAGTCAGTCATTTCTATTATCATGATCATTGCAAAAATGTGAGTTTGTGAGTAGTCGTGCGGAAGAAAGAAGTTTTGCGATTCTTCTTGAAAGAATAATATGCATAAATGTGGAAGAAAAAAACCCTGTGTAAGTATATGAACTGAACTGTGGATTCTTCACTAGTTTTTCACTGATTTTTATAAGTTCACAAAAGGAACTGTGTGCGTACTAAAAGCGCAGTCGAATCATAGTAATTTATTGAGAATGGCAGCAATCTAGGAAAATTGGAATGCTCAAATAAACCAAACCACAAAACAAAAGTTGCTAACCCTGAAAAGACATTTTATGTATCTCTCTACTAGTCTCTCGATTTTTTTACTTCCTTCTTTGAATTCAATTCTGAGATTGTGAGTTTGAGTGAAGACAGGTAATAACTTTACGTGAGAGAATATAAAATCATATTATTATTGTTCATCGCCATCAAAAATAAACGAAGATGAATGCATCATACGATTGGATTGGTAGAACGAGAGAATATTATGAGCTAAAATGAAACAGTTTTGTAATGTCAATAGAGCGTAAAATCCTTTCATTATTTTTAGTAATCATTCCAATTTCGCAGCTGTTTTTCCCCTCTTCGTGAACCAACTTTTGGGGCTAAGATTTGCTTGAAGCTGCAGGAAAAATGCCGTTAGCAAATCGTGCGTGCATTGTTTTGAAATTTTTGAAATATGTGAGTGGGGTAAAAACAAGCGTGTACACACACGTATGATCTTTGATAGGTAATAATAATAGGCATGTGGTGTGTGAATGAATAAATTTCAGAAAAATCTGCCAAATCCTTCAAAAATGTTATTCAATTTAGCAGGATGAAAACCTGTGATTAATGAATAACTGACAATTATTTTGTCATGTTTTACCGTGTCCATCTTGGCTTTTTTGTAAGGACCAAATTAAGCATCGTCTCTTGCTCTTGCTCTCCATTGCATACATTATAAGAGATAATTTGGGAGCAGTAAAAGTAGTTTCGGATAAGTGAAAGGAAAAAGTTTGCTTATGAACATTAAACTACTGTGATTCTAGAAGCCAAACCATGGCGGTATCAATTTTACAGCTGAATTTCTGGTGTTAAGCCATATTAACCACAACGGATTTCAATGTATATTTACTTCACCACTTCATTGCAATTTCGTACTTTTGTATTCCGCGACTATTTTTTGCAGAAAAAAAAGTGTTCTATTTTCCCTTGAAACTGAAGCAGGAAAAATCTAGTTTACTTAGTTGCACCTCTAGGCATACGGCTTTTGTTTAGTGTGCGCTCTCTGTACCTTGCGAACATGAACCGACCGACTTTTCAGTGAATTTTCTCCACTTCATTCAACTCAAAACAATAATTACTCATGTTCCCATAAAGAAAAGGAGCAGTGCAAGTGGTCTTTACACGTGAAGCCGCCTATTATTACAATGCATTTTTACTTTAAAATCCCTTTCGTATTTTCCCTTGAGTATAATATAAGGATGCTGCGAGTTGAAGGAAATTCAAAAATAAATACAAGAGTGAAAAGTTGTTAAAATAATAAGTATGCTATAAAAACTCATCAATTGAACGGGATATCATAATTTTCGAAAAATGTGGTTTCATTATGATGATCATGAATTTATGTTTAAGTATATTTTAATGGAGACTCTGTTAGGTATCAGGCGGTGGAAGGTATGTATCAAAAGGGGAAGCAAAGCCACAAACTCGCGAATCCGTATGTGTTGGTCTGCGCGTATGAATTATTACAAGCCATAGCTGCAACATTTCTTTAGCTAGTTCATGATATTTGCACATAACCATTATATGAATCGCATCATCATTCAATACATATCAATTAAGTAATTTACCTGTGTGTGATGAAAACACTGAAATAACATTACAAAACTAAATAAGAAATGAAAATTATACCTGCTTATTTATTGACCGCTTCCGGAAGTTGTAAAAGGAACTTGGATATATGCACATTCACGCTGTCATGCATGCTTCAACTGTTCTACTCTCACGTAATTTAAATAATGCATCTATTATTTGCAAAAACAGAGCTAACTACAAATTTTCATCCAAAATAGCTGTAATTTCAGAGAAAAATGCAGAGTTTTGTTGTGCAAAAATTTACTTGCTTTCTGAAATCAAGGAAAATCCATTAAACTCCCGAAAAAAATTGTCTGCTGAGTGGTTCGTCTCGACGATTTGCACCGCTAACCAGCACAGCACTCCCTACTTATCCTGTTGAAAAATGCATAGTGATTTTGCTTTCCTTAATGCACTCTATCCACATCCACCAACGGAAAAAATTGAAGCAGCACTTGCTTCTCACGATGCACTAATGAATATATGTATGTATGTACTATGTATTTTTAATTAACCTGTAATTGTAATTCTGAAATCTTCGCCCAACAAGATAGAAAGGATTAATGGTGTTCCTGCTTGTAAAACGGTTTTCACGTAACACTAATTGAACGTTTTCACGTACAGCCAATTAATCTGTGAAGTAATTTTTCAAAATTTGATGGTAATGTAAACAATGATGCTATGCCTTCGGTGCATGGAGGCTTCTAACGGAGGCTAATAGGAATGCGTGAAAATTCATAATTTGATGAAAATAGTAACAGTACACAAATTACTGCTGTATTTGGCAGTAAATCTAGCCGTTAGAATTACGATATTAAATTTATGCCATTTTTGCTCTTCGCCCTTCTCCCCTCTCGTGACTCGAGAGGGCTAATAATGGAATTATTCATTTAGCGAATGCATATTTACGAAGTACATACCTACATCATAAATTGGATATGCAAATGCATTACCAAGACCATTTGTAATCCAATAAAAGTCGGTTGCGTGCAAATACGCTTTTGTAATAATATATATATGTATCAGTTTTACCATATTAATTGATCGACCGACCTTGTCACAACAGAAATATAATTTTGCCTTGTTCACTTTTCCACTCGCAAAAATAAATATATATGTACATCTCATGTACATAATATTTAAGTCTGCAGCCCAATGATCTTGATTTGATTCATACAACCGTAAATCCACCCACATGAGGGATGGATATTATGTAGCTGAAACCAAAAGTATTTCTCAAACTTTGCTCATTCAACATTTTAACTACCATTCAACCAACTTTTTCTATTGAGTTTGCTCACATTTCGAGAGCCACGCCAAAATAGCAAGCTGGTTCTGGTTGTGTACTTACTTTTAGTAGTTGTTGTAGTAGTTGCTCAACAAAAAATCTTACAGTTTTCTCTAAAATAAGTAGACACGTAGTTTCCAAAAAATGCAAAAAGAAGATCGAAGAAAAAAACATTCTCTTTAGGAGAAGTCCCAACTCAGCCCAATGATCTTGATTTGATTCATACAACCGTAAATCCACCCACATGAGGGATGGATATTATGTAGCTGAAACCAAAAGTATTTCTCAAACTTTGCTTATTCAACATTTTAACTACCATTCAACCAACTTTTTCTATTGAGTTTGCTCCATTTCGAGAGCCACGCCAAAATAGCAGCTGGTTCTGGTTGTGTACTTACTTTTAGTAGTTGTTGTAGTAGTTGCTCAACAAAAAATCGTACAGTTTTCTCTCAAATAAGTAGACACGTAGTTTCCAAAAAATGCAAAAAGAAGATCGAAGAAAAAAACATTCTCTTTAGGAGAAGTCCCAACCCGAGTCAAGAAGTTGGTTTATTTTTCGAAAAAGAAAAAACTTTCCATTATCTTGAAGGAGTAAAGGAGAATGTACAAGCAAAAGTGCTTTATGTTCTTGATGGACTACTACGTTTCAGTTAACACCATACTTCAGATAATCTATTATTTATATTTGGAGATGTCTACAAGTATGTAATATTCGTCGTAAGACAGGATGTTGCAATAGTTTCCCTCTGCTTCTACCTGCCACCTGAATCAACTTTCCTCCTCATGCCTTTAAAAAACTTAACAGCAGAATAACAACTTTGGAAAAGAAGAAAGAACTTTCACTGGGAGCGAAAGCACTGTTCCACTTCGTGATGTATGGAAAACACACTAGCATAATGTATTAAAGTGACTTTTGTTGTGGAACGAAGCTGAAGTAAAGGGAACTGCAAAACTTATCATAAATCATCACTGCGAACACGACCACCACACGTAGAACAAGTTGAAAGGAAAAATCTCGTGTGCCATTCTGCCTTTAAAAAAATCTCATGCACTGCACTATTACACCATACTATACTACAGCGATGTTTATTTATATGATAAAAATTTCAACTTGGTCTTACATAGAAACATCATCAACCTTTCAGTCTGTCGCCTTTTACTTTCCTGGATTCATTCATTCGTGAGGATTTGATACGCAGAGCTTTCTTGTTTCGAGCTAAATAAGCCGACGTTCTCGGGAAAGAATGGCGCACCCAATTACAGTTTCTCTTTTACTCGACTTATGAAACATGATGTTTGCGTCTTATTTTATTTACCAACAGAAGCAACCGCATTCTTGTGCTACTATGCCCATCAAAAGTGCGAATTTAAAAGATTAGGGGAAATGATGATAATGATAAAGCTCATCATCGTGAAGGGAACTTCAAGCGGAGCTGTCTGGAAGTTCTTGGAAAAAGGAACGAAGAGCTGTGTGGATGGATGGACTAATACACACATCCACTTCAAGTCTCGCTTTCTCCCATGTTCTTCCATTCAGACAGAGTGAAGTTGTTTGGGCTAAAACAAAGTTCTTGGAAGGAAATAAAAAGGAAGAAAAGTGAGAATGATTGATTGCTTGTTCTTGGTTGTTTGTTGGTTATACCATGAAAAAGTAAACGTTTCTTTCCGAGGTATCCAGCTGTCTCTGCAACTTTTTCCCTTTGCCTTTCATAACGAAAACAATCCGAAAACGTCAAAAAATAAGTTCTCAAAGGAAAAACTGGAAATCGAAAGAAAGAATGATAAACTTGTTTGGGGAATTTTCTCCTACTTCTTATCCTTCTTTCACTTCGACAGTTAAGACAAGATAAGAGCATGAGCAAATAAAAAGGGGGAAAGGGAATACTTAATAATCGCAGAAGAAAAATCTAAAAAAATGAAAACTACCTATATCCCTTAGAGCTCAGAACCGCAGCTCATATCATTTGCAGATGTTACACACACTTTCCCGGTAAAATAATTCTAAATAGGGTCCTTATTTACTTTCCTTCTTATCATATTGCACTGCCTGTACACATGATATTATTCTGTAGATTTTTTATGGGAGACTTGGATAAGATTCCATTTCGGTGGCCTGGCCTATGCCTCAGACAACATTTTACGTACAACATCCTTTCTGGTTTTGGGTTCATCTCGTTCTCACTTCACAAGTTCCTTGGGTTTCTACCTTGGTTTAAAATTACTCTCTTGTCTTAAAACGTAGTGGAGAGCATGCCAAGCGGCTTTCCTTTTTATGTGACTGATGCCATTCGTTTTTATGAAGAATGATTTGTTGCGCAACGGTTATAATTTCGTTCGGAGGAACATTTTCTTTGTTGGCCTTTTGCAAACATAATCTTTTCTTGTAACATTCTTCTTACATCTCGCAATCTCTGCCCCTTCTTCCGCTTTTACTTCAGTGTTGCTGCCGCTGTCATGTAATTAGAGAAGCGCAAACAAAGAAGCGAAAAGTAAACTTAAAAGCATAAACATTTTAGCCCAAGGTCTCCCAAGAGAAAGAGAGGGCGAGAGAATCGCCGATGCACCATATATGTATGTATATTACCGGCGAGATGGAGAAGCTAGTAATTTTCTGTCTACTGTTATCCAACCAATTTATTTCACTTACCATAATATTTTGAGACAAAGCTTTACATCTAAAACATAAACACTCGAATGAACAGGAGCAACGGCAACGTGTTCATATATTTTTTATTTCGACAATGGTGATATTAACTCCTTCACATGCACAATTTCAAGGCACGAAGAATAACAAATGGAAAATAAATGTGTTAGAAAAAAACACGGCAAAAAAGAACGTTTCCGTTTATAATTTTTTTACACCCTGTCGTTCGTCCCTCCACGTTCACTTAAATTTTTAGCTAACAAGCAGACGAGCAAACAAGCCAGGTACACATACACCACCATATCATAAACATCATCAATTCCACCAGGCAGTTTCAGATTTTTTCTTATCAACCCCCCTAAAAAGCCGTGGCGTGGTAACTGCAGTTAGCACGAAGATTATTATATTGCTTGATGTCAATTACGTAGCGTTACATTTCCCGCTGCCCTTACCGGTTGGGTGTTGGATGCAGTTTAGTATTTCATCATTAAACGGTTCTCCATGTAATCACAAATTTCGTGTTTGTACACCCACACAACCAGAGTGACACAATGACACCGAGAAAAAACTCGTACTTAATGATAGGGGAAAGGAAAGCGGAAACTTTTTATTTTAACTTGATTCCGATATTGTTGAAAAGATGAATTCACGAAGGTCTAGACTACAGTACGATAAATTGCATGGTGTTTGCTATTTGTAAGTCACTACTGCAATAAGGGTATATCGTGACGTATGCATAGTACTTACATACTGCACTACCTCTACATTTTTTTCAAACTGTTGTCATTATCGTATTAAATTGTAGATTGCACTGAAGAACAGAAAATATCCTGAATAATAATAATGACAATAATAACGAGGATTCTTCTCATGCACCAACGACTACAAATAATATTGCACTTTTCTCAGCAAAGTTCAGTGGGAAACTGAACTTGACTCAGGTGGATGTGCACATATCTGCAAGTATAGAAATGGGTAAAAACAGCAGTAAACAGGTAAGTCATCATCAGTATCAGCATCAGTCACTAAGCCAGTCTTATCATTATTATTATTAACAATGTAGCATTTAGCATTAAAGAGTTCATACTCTTAGAGCTAATTCAGTTAGAAAGACCGGCTGCAAAAAAAACTTGGCTTGCAGTACAAAGCCAAGCCAAAAGGCAACATTTCAGGGATAAAAAAGAGCAAGAAACACAGATTTCAAATTACCATTCGAACAAGCCAAGTGGCTATGTTAATGCTGGCCTTGCTTTGTTTCCCTCTAAGTGCAGACACCAAGTTGGTACAACAGGATGATCGCATTACATTGCATTGTTGCGAGTCACGATAATAATGATAATGATGATACTACATACTATACAGAGAAGTGAAGCATCGCACCGCAAGCAATTTTTTTATTCAAAAGTTATCAAGTTCAACTAGAAAACCTGCTGCACTGTAGGAAAGTTCTCGTATGCCCCATAGATATTACTTATTAGAGTACGAGTATTGATGGTTATGATAACCTTCTTGGTATTGTTATAAAGTAAATTGTGCGCGCATATCTATTCATTTATATATATATTCATAAGCAAATAAGTAGTTGAATATATGCTATTGCAAATCCTGCAACGGTAGAATAAAGTCAGGTAGGTGGGACGGTTGTGATCATCTACTACAGCAGGATATTTATAAATAAATGGCGTTGATAAAATAAGTTAGTTATAATATTTGTTTTTGTTGAGGTAATAATGAAGTGCAGGCAGAGAGATATTCCTTTATCAGCCCCAAGTATTTACTACCTGTCTGCTTTTGTTTGCCTCGTGAAGATGTACACGCCATCAATCTCTTATCGATCATATTTAAAACAAAGATAAGGGTGGAGAGGATGAGAACCTAAATGATTACTTATCCATCCCCACCTTTTCTATTACATCTTCATGGATCAGGATACTTTGATTTAGGCTTAGGTTGGCAAACATTCATCTTGGCAAATTTGATCGATTAAAACGGCAAATTTTTTCCAATTATCTTGGCAAATAAAAAGTTAAAATGGCAAAAGTAAAGGGTAAAGTGTTGAGGTGCCAAATTGGATATGCAGTTAATGTTAAATGCATGCTTATATGCACACATATGAACCTCTATTGGGTTTATTCTATAATGACATTTCATTTACGACTAATGATTAAAGATCTATAAATTACGACAGATGAGAGATTTAAAAGAATATAGTATACACAAAAGTAAGTTACCCTTAAAAAATTCAATTTAAAAATTCAATTTTTGTAATTATCCAAGTTTAACCATTTTCTATTAAAGTTTACTCAATTCTCTAGCTAGCTCTTGCTCTAGCAAAAGATGATTATTCAGGCATAATGAAAGTGTAGTTTAATCACAACAAGGACTTTAGTATTGGCGTTTTTTTGGAGTCAGCTCTTTTCTTCTCGTTTGTGAGTAGGTCTGATGCGGTGGTTGGAGAGCATATGTATCAAACGACTCAGTGATTAGGAGTTATGAAAATCTCACGAATCTGTTAATGTGTTAATTTTGCCAAGTTGCATTCCCCAGTTTTCGAAGATTTTTCGAAAAAGTTTTGCCATTACGTTAGCATCAGTTTTTCGTGGTTTTGCCATTGTTATAAGTGAGGTAAAATTTTGATTAACTTGGCAAATATGCTAAATTTGCCGAGTTAAACATTTGCCAAGCTAAGCGTATTCCGATACTTTACGTGCTGCTCCCATTTTCTTATCGGATTATGAACGGACTGATTGAGATTTTTGCATGAAGGAGGGAAGATGAAGAAGAATCCTTTGTGCTAATGCGATAGGCTTCATGGGCCCTCTGACTTAATTAAAGCTTTAAAAGGGCGCGTTTGAAAGGGATCAGATAACTGCATCTTCCCGGTTGATCCTGGGATTAAAAAGACTGGTATGATACATTAAGTGTGGTAGTATGGCCATGGTATGATGGCTGCTCGATCTTGATTTGTTTCGGGCGCTCATCAGATTCGACGCCTGCTTCTTCACGCTACAGTTCAGCATCATTCCAGGTCAACCATCAAAGCGTAGTAATGAAAACAGATAGATAGAAGTCAAGTGCATCAATACTACTTATTTGCAAAAATTACGAATACGGAAAAACTTTTTTCGCCTCTAGCCATGAATCTAGCTTGCTAGACTTTTTGAACTTGGCATGCGAAGTAGTATTTACCACTCATTCATTTCTTTCCCGTAGGTAGGTACACACGATTCATCTAGCCAATTTTGCCAAGGGCAGCAATTAATAAACATCGCCCTATTTTACGGTATTACCGAATCCATATCTAAGTATTTTTTGATTTCACGTAATAAAGTAAGAAAGTAGGCACGGAAGAGGAGAGTGAAATCATATTGGAGTAGCTTCGGGCTAGACAATAACTAATTTTGCAGAACTGCAAAATGAAACCTGATAATTAACGAGAAAAATAGTGCGAGTTGAAACGAAAGGTATGAAATAGGTATTTGATTTCAATGTGCCTAAGCACAAAGCAAAAAATACCGCAATTCGGAGGGCTCAGCCCCTCTCTAACAACAATCATCATTTTACTTGAAAACTTTGTTGAACATTTTTTAATAGAAAAATGTTACAATTCGACGAATTAAATAATTGAGGAAAATGCTGTGATTATGAGAATGATAACACTTATTATTATGCTACAAAAATATAGAGTTAGAAACACGACTATAGTTACACGTCTCTACGAATGAGGGTGGTGGTAATGATGACCCTGCTTCTGTGATTCGGAGTTGCTACCATTGTTTAAAATAAAAATTACTATGTATCTACATTCGCGTTGAGAAGTCCCGTATTTATAATCATTTCAGAAGTGTTATGCGTTAATATATTAAAACAACATTAATTTCGAATTACTTGGTCCTCTTGAATGCTTTTGTTGCTTTCAAACACATCTCCTCTCTTTGAAGATGTGATATTGATAAAAACAAATGATGATGATGAGAGGAAATGGAGGATGCTTTTTGCAGATTCGCAAAATTGTTTACGCAAGAGGAACTAAAGCATATAGTAAAAAGCTAAGCATTATACTGCAAATAAAATTGTCTGTGATGATTTAAAGGATTCAAAATGATACTTGTTGAGAATGAAATTATTCGTACGCAAAAAAATTGATGCGGAATTAAGTTCGGCTTCCCATTAGAAAACGTGCGCTGCTTTGCACCGGCATGAACACGCGTTGTAGTAGGTATAACTCATTAACAGCTTGGCTGACTAATTGTGGATTACGGGAAGGACGAAGGACTAACTGACTGACTAATATTTGTGAGGATGAAAATGGGAGGAAATACTAATTGAAAAGTTGGAAAAGCGTATCAACTCAAACAGAAAAAATCCAACAAAGTATTAATTAGACACACACGAGGAACTCGACTTTTCACTTGCTAATTTCTTTCATTCGAATCTTCAAACTTTGTGTACAATTTTTTCCCTTTACATATTCTAATTAACCTTCATTTCACTATCATTACAAATCTTTTTATTGCAATGAATAAAATAATGTTGAAAATGGAGCGTAATTCATTGTTATAAAGTATATATTGCACTGTCGACGAAAAAGAATGATCTGATTCCATTTGCTTAATTCCATCTCAGATTTTCATTGTTACGCTAATATTCATTCATACAATGATAATTTCAAGCATGTTAAGTGCACTTAAAGTACGACAAGGGAAGCTTTCTCTTCAATCTCTTTCTTGAGATTTGACTTGTGGCACAAAGATACTCTGTGCTCACAATGCAGATATTATGCATGCGAGGAACATTGTATTGCATATATACACACTTATCATTATGATGTTTTTGTAGGTGGCAAGGAAGGAAATGGATGATGAGGCACTATTTGATTATTTTCATTATTCTCCTTACAAGTTTACATCTTGAGTGGGGGATGTGTAACTAAATTTATTTTTCTTAACTGACGGCGATGAAACACTTTTCTGTATTTGTATCATTCCTCTTTCCGCTGCTCAACAAAAATTTTCTTTACACTTCTCCTGCTCCCTTTCCCTCTCCGAATGCATACAAATGCACCGTGTTTGCATAAAATCAGCATAAATTTCCTTTTATTGGTGTACTGTCATTTTTCACAAGAAAATTAGAGAAGGGAAGGAAAAGAAAAATGATATTTATTTAGGAATATCGCTGTCATGTTCCCTTGCTTCACTATCTTGAAACTTGTATGAGGAACACGTATAATCAATTCTTAAAACACCATCAGCATCAAGCACCACCAGCATCATACTAGTAATCATCGCCGTCACGAGTTAAGCCTTCCTCTTGACTTATTGGCTGTGTAGTTGTTGAGCTTCCCTAGCAAAAGGCCAATTCCCATGACCAACATTTAGTTTCCTGCTTAACTTACTACTTGCAGTATCTCTCTTCCAAATTGCACAGTAGTAAGTTACTTTAATGCCATTTAAATGTATTAATAAAATAGAAATGAAGGAGGAACAAGAAGAAGAGTGATGCATTGAAAGTCCTTCTTCTTCCTCAGATATTTTTGATACGTAAGAAATAGACCTACTTACTTACTTTACTTGCGGGCTGCACATAAGGCACGTAATAATTGTAGATGCACTCAAGTTTTTGGCCTTATTTTACTGAAAAAATATATACGCTGCAAAGTGCTCACACGTACACATGTGCGATTTTATTTTTATCCCATGACGTTTGTTCAAATAAAGATGGTTTTTTACTTTGACTCTTTGATATGTCCTTGATTAAATCCTTTAGTACCTTTACATCTTTAAACATACTTCCGCCTGAAATACAATTTACGTGGTCTTTTTGAAATTCATATTCATGGCAAGCGTTCATAATCACACAATATCAAGTTCAATAAATGTAGGGGAAGTTTAATGCTGCAGACAATGATTATTTAGCTACGGACAATTGAGGCTGTCTCATCGATATAGGACGAAGCATCGATTATGGACATCGTTTGATATCTCATTCCGTGCTTCCTTTCCTAAAACCTAAATAGCCCCTCCACCTCCACCTACAAAGGCCACTCTCTCATGTGAAGCGAGTAGCTCGTTGCCGCGATGCAGTGGCGCGTGAAAGTATGCATATTCAACCTAATATACGGGCTTGCTCTTTGGCTAATGTGTTCAGAGTGAGTAATTGCTACACGCATTTAATTGTATGTGAACAAAGTGTGAATGTCATTGTCATAAATCCCATAATTCTTCTAGATTATGCTCTGCATTTCTAAATGCTCAACCATTCCTGTTGCATGAAATGAACTTTTAAGAAGCGTTATTATTTAACTTTGCGAGTTCATCGTTTCAAAAATTACTTATATCGCGATTTCAAAGATAGAAGACTATCTCCAAAAGTCAAGCCAAAAGTTAACGAAGTGAGCAGATTGAATTGGATATGTTGATGAGTAACTGCAGCCAATGCAATTGTTTTTCTTATCCGATGGCTTATCAGCTACTTTAATATATTATGCGTGTATTATTTATGATGATGATCAGCACCACCCATTCGCATTTTCCAATTTTCTCATTGGTTTTCATGCCTCACATAACGATATCTTCAGTGCTATACCTGAGATGTTTGCTGAGGATGATGATAATGATGAGCACTCTACCTAGATATAATTGATCATAAAGAAAAATGAGATAATTTTCTTCGATAGTAGTACATACATATGGCGAACGCATGAATGAATGGTACTAGAATGATCATCATCATGATGATGTTTGCTCTTGAACTCTCTTTCAATCTTTGGAAATATGTAGAACGAACATTAATCAACTCAGCCGTGTCTCATCTTACTCATCGTCAAATTAAAACGATAAAAATCACGGCTAATTTCGTACAACTCAATTCAGTATTTTCTCATTTTTTTCTATGCAATGCAAAAAATAATTTTGCAATGAAACAAAATAACTTTATATCCTTTTCTTTTTTTGTAAAATGATTGAATTGAATTGCCTAACTGCAACAAAAGAAGGGGATCTCTAGACCTTGGTCTTGTAGCTCTTAACTGCGCCGTCTATTTTTTGTAAGATACAAATTCTACAAAAAATATCCAAAAATGTACAACCACTTTCCGTGGCTTTGAAAAAATAGACCGATTGCGTTTGCGATGCATCTTAAAGAAAACTACAGACTAACATTTCTTATGCATTGTATTTTATTCTGACATGTTACCATTTGCATTGTCCTTTTAGGTAGGTAGGTAATTAGGAAAAAGACGATACATGACAGTTGTCCACTATTTCTTTGCTCCACTCGGCACAATCATGTCGTGTGTGACAAAAAGTTAATAATCTAGGAGTAAATACAACGGCTGCGTGCTCACATACTTTATCAAAGCAATTTTTGCCGTTCATGTGGCTCTCACTTGGAACAATTTTTCCTACAAAAATAGATAAAGGTACTACAATAAGTACATAGTTGTACAGAGGGTAAGATACGAGTGGCATTAACACTATTACATTTAAAATGATGAATACCTAAATATTTTTGTTGTCACACTGCAAATGTGCACTTTTTGAAGTACTCAAATAATAACAATGGCAGCACAATACCTGTCGAACGTCATTATACATCATTAGCTGGACTTCAAAAGGGATTGAGCGAATAAGTAATTATGTACGGGCGGACGAGTGCTCCAAAAATCGTTTTTGGGAATGCCAACAAACAAAATGACAAAATGTAGGAAAGATGTAGGTAAACCAAACCAAAACGAAGAAGCCTGTGGCATGGGAAAAATGTGGATGGCGATGATAAAGTGTTCCTGGCACGCATATTTACAGACGACTCATCCACAATCTTATTGCATGCACGCCATTCAAATTTTTAGGCAAATTGTCCTCAACTTTGGCGAATTATATATGCCAAATTATCCCAGATACGTAAAGATTTTATATGAATGAATTAATCTTCTAAAGATTGAACAATAATTGGTGCTACCGCTACTGTTGTTTAATCATCATGATGACGATGGCCCTGAGCTCATCCTCTATCATCATCAAATCACCACAAGATTGTTGGATTGTACTTGAATAGCTGACGAAATTGCTGAAAAAGTTGCTGACATTTAACTTTAGAATCCACTTTAGTAATTTATGGCTAAACATTCCAATGAAAACGAAAGTTCTGCCTGTCTGCTGCTAAAAGGCAGGTACGACTGTACGACAACGTGCCTGTCTACCCCAACGGAAATGCGTGCCCATAAAATTTTTAAAAACAGAATTCAAATCTCTAAACGATCCGTTCACAACTGGAACAAATCCTGAATTCGTGCGCCTTTTTGTGTACCTAAATGTCTAATAAACATACGGTATTGTTCTGCTGTATTAATTTGCATTAACAAAACTTTTACAAGTAATTCAAAATCACCACCTGTGTCGATCATGCGAGGAGTTATTCTCCGTATCGACTTTACATCACACATTTCAGACCATTAAAACCGTCTCATATAACCGTAAGCAATGAATTTAATAAAAGAGCATGCTTTTTCAATTTAAAATCAGCAAGTGAATTTTACAATGGACAGTAGCAGGTGGAGACATTTGACATTACGTAAATGTTGGTGGATTTTATAGGAGTGCTAAATAGGATAGAGCTTCAAAAGCAGAAATTCAATAAGCAGATGCTAATTTGCATAACAAATAACTTTTCTATAATTTTACAACTTTTTGTACATATTGGAAAAGTGCATTAATACATGAGCCATGAATAAATAATATGAAAATTTATGAAGAATTAATCATTCATCAACGATCGTAGATATTTTCACGGAAGGGATGTTTTATGCATTTGGGACAAGGTTACACATAACTCGTCCTCAAAGATTATCTTGAACACTCAATATTTTTCCTTAGAATTTTTGCTGCTGTTCATAACGAAGCTAATATAGTCTCCGCTTTTCAGACTTCAGGATTACGAAAATGGGAAACTGTACTGTAGTAGTAAATAATCTGTTCTTTTTAGTGAAGTAAAACATTATTAATATAATTCAGTTACTTGTTGGTCAAGGCTGCAGGTTTAAATAAAAAGTTGTAAAACTTTTTAATGCAGATGCCGACTCATTTTGATTTCACCCTGTGGCAAGCAGATGATCTATTTTTACAAGCATATTATTTTATTTTATTCCTACGATTTCTTTTAAAAGATCAGCTTGTGAGTAAGGTATTTATTTACTACAGCTCACCTTCTCAATTTAATTCTCTCCGTCGCAATGTTGCAAATAGACGAAAACGAACCGCCATTACGCAACCCCACCTTTTCTAAAAAATTCCTTTTACGACCCCTACTTTAATTATGTTTTCGTAGAGAACAAGAAATTAGGCACGTCAACCATGCATAATTTATGCTTCATTTTTAGTTGAAATATTTGTCAAGAAAATAATAAATATTGCTGATAAGAATCAGGGAGCCGTTCTCATTTTGTGGAAAACTATTTTGGATTGGACATTTGCCGCTTGAATTAATATGCAAAATTTTAGAAAATTTAATATGCCATTATTTTAGAAAAATACCTATTTGCCTTCTTGAGAGACTGACGTAGATTAAGGGTATTTTTGTTTGGTTCTAAACACATTAGCTCTCACTCCATATAGCTCTGAGTTGCCTTTCCGGCCCACGGAAATTTTCTGCACGACATGTTACAATTTCTTTGGGGATGTCACTGGTGTCAACTAGTCAGCTATTTATTTGTAATAGTTTTTCATTTACGAGGGAAAATGCTCCTGTTTCTTTCATTATTTCCTATCCTTCCCATACAGGTTCTATAATGTACCCTTCGTTTCTCACACAATAATTAAATCAGGAAATGTAGGCTGGAGGGATTTTAATTGCTCCAATTAACTGCGTAAATTAAAGTAACCTTTATACAAGCCTTACAGAATAATATGCAAATTCTTTGAGCATTTCATCATACTCAATTTGTACGTATGTACTTACGTCATTTACGCGTGTGACTACCACAGGATCAAATTACTACTTGCACCACTCAAGAGAATTCAGCCTTGTATCAAATTAAATGTAACTATAACTACTCTACCAAACTCACTGCCTCAGGCTCCCATCATTTCAATGAAACGAAGGCATCTCATCCCTTACATTTCGCTGAAGGGATGCTTCATTCCAATCTTCAGGAAAAGCTGTCAGTCACCCGGAGCATCCGTGATCACGAAGTACGTGTCACGTTCATTGTACGTCTAGTGCATAAAGCAGGTGTTGACACTTGACAGGCGCACATTCCTCTCGTCTACAATCTACAAACTACAAACACTCCTTCACCCTCTCATACCTTCCCCCGCCTAAGCTTCTAGCTCAATACCAACCGCCAACTCCTATCACCATCACTTGTTTTGAAATTTGAAAACGTTTCATCCACACCTTTGCACATTTTTGTTGCGCACCTATTTCAAATTCAAGAAGTGACTTGTTCCCTACGCTCGCTCTGAAGTTGGCATTTATGACTTTTTGTGTAGTTTTCTAGCAAACAAAATCATGAGTCAGTGGCACACGTTTCACTACTCTCTCCATCTAGTTTTTTTCCTCCTCCGAGAGTTAGCCTTCAGAGGATATCCGAAAACATACCCAAATAGATAAGAAAACACTACTTTTTCCCACCACAACCTACATAAATATTCTGGGAATAGAATTATCGAGGCAGCAGCTACTACATAGCTAGTGTACGCAAGATATCATTGTAAGATCATCATGAACATGATTCGATAGTCCCATAATGTCAAGTCAACGTCAATATCTAAGTAATATCATATTTCTTCTTTGATCTCGGAAGATGCCCGTGCCACATCACATCCATCCGACACCCATCGTTTCAGGAGGAATGTGCGATATTAGTATGTTGTTCTGCTGTGCCATCATCCCAAATAACACGTGAAATTCAATGATTCTCGGGAATTTCAGAAGCGCGTGACTGCTAACTAAATGTACACTTTCTTTCTTATTTTCAGGAAGAAAACATCGAGCGAGTATGTATTTTGATACCGATAAGGGGGGAACAAGGGAAGGAAAACGTAGCATACATTTTTTGCCATGTAAGTAAGTCGCAATTTTTATCTTGGCGATAGGAGTGCCTCAATACAAAAATGCTGCAGACAAACACGTTCTCATTATTTCCCTTCCCTTCCTTCCCAACTTGTTTATCCGTCAGCAACCTGTGCTTTTTTGCTGATACAAGGGAAAAATTGAATTTCTCTCGATGCTGCTTACAAAATATACAACTCGACTTCCTCCTTTAAAGACCAGATCAATTTAATGTCTGCTCGGAGTATGGCGAAATGTCCAGGGGAGATGGAGGTGATGATGAAAAAGTAGCCTTGTTGACAGTGGATGTACTTTTGTGATCGTCACATCCCCTGATTTTCAATAGCATTTTTCTTGGAAAGCTGGCTCACAAAAGATACTCAGTGTAAGCTTGCTCACACTCACACTAGTAGACTGGATACCTATTAAAAAGGAAATATGTATTGGGAAAGCAACAATGATGGCTCTTCCGAAAAGAGCACGGCTTTTCATCCTGTTTTCAATTTCGAATGTATATTCTTAAGTCAATGCATACATACATACCTATATATGTTTTGAGACGCGATACGATACATAGTCTGTACAATAATAGTAATGGAAATACATAGCAATGTTTCCACTTTCCATGATTCTGCGAAAATTTGTTTCTTTCCTCCTCCACTCTTTCCTTCATTGATGCTGTAAAAACATGAAAAAAGTAATAAAATGAAGAAATTTTAGCGGACAATTTGGCTTCAGTCCCACATCATCATTTCCCTCTTTTTAGTTTCTATATATCCTTCCCATTCCTCTTGGTTTTTCTGAAAAAAAATTGCAAAAATGCTGTTTAAATCAGTAGGAAGCTGGGATGATCAGATCAACAGAGTATGTTTGTTTTTGTATTCCTTCTCTTTTCATAATGTATCCCAATCCAATTCAATCGCATTTGCTCCCTTCTGGTAAATGCTTTGGAAGCAATGAAGGGTAAAATGTAAAATAACGATTGCTTCGCTTTTATTGATCCCCCCGCTGAATCCATCCATTTTCCATACTTCTGCCAAAATTCTTTCTTTAATACTCGGAAGCTCACTCAGTTTCGAAATTCTCATTATAAACTTTCTTGAATTCAGACATTGATTTTCGAAAAATTTGATTCCTTATTTTTTTCGTCATTTTGGCAATTCGGGAATGGGACATGTCTTTCCTGCCATGACGGAGGTGAACAGCCAAAATTACAGTCAATGTCAGCGAGCTTTCAAACTTTATGGCTAATTATGAAGGTTTTAAAACACTGAATGGAGTGGAAAAGTCATTTATTCTGCTACGGATTATTTCTTTCATAGATAATACAAAAAATACAGCTAATACATAAGTTCCGTGATCATCAAAGTCAGTTGTCTAAAAAACGTGCATCTGAAAATTCCTCACATCTGCTCTGTTTTTGTCGATTGTAAAAAGGAACGGTGATGATGATGATGAGAAATCGTGTCTTACTCGAGAACGTATGGATAATCTCTAGTCAAAACAAAGAGGAAGTAATTTTTTTTTTGCAAAATGTTTCAGGCTGTTGAAGCTCAGTAAAAAATATTATTTTGCGTCTAGCCATGGTCCTTCCTTATGAAGGCACCTTACTTTTATATAACAAAGGTCACAGATGATGAGGCAAAAGGGCGGAATATTATTACTGGTGTACATGCCACTATCAAGCCGTTCAAAAATGCTCCAGACAATATAAAAGTTTTGAGGCTAGGGCTGTCATAATAATAATCATAATCGTAATGGTTTCTTTGTTTTTATCTCCGGATTGCTGGACTCCACACCTTCCACGGGAAGCAGTAAAGAAATAGGGCACCTATTATAATAATGAAATGCAATGCCTCCTTCGCTTTAATTTTTAATTCAACAAAGACAGCGACGAAAGAAGGTGGGAGCTCTGTTGGAAACAGAGAAGCCTGTATCGGAAGGAAGGTAACCCGAGATGGAGAATTTCGCGCATGTATGTAAGGCATTTCGATCCTAATAATAAAAAGCTTAACGAAAACTCGTAAGTTCCTCTTCCTGGCTTCCTGGAAGCGTATACTACAGACCTTAAGCTGGTTGACACATCACCAAAACCGAGCGGGTTTTTTTCTCATCGAGTTTCATTTTCCCAAAGGCGTAGTTCAAAATTTTATTAAGATGAAAAACAGGATAGGAAGGAACTAAAAATATATATGAAAAATTAAATGAAAAACTCGAATTACATTGCCTCATTCCAACTCTAGGATTGCGCAGAATTCCCGTGAATTCCATCTCATTAGCGAAACCCATTATTGAAAAAACTTTTTCTTTTTGATAATTTTTCTCCGTTTGATAAACTATTTAGTGAAAAGAAATGATTTTTCAATGCATAAAGTCTCATTCAATGAATCCGAGTTGATTGAATTCGCCCAAACTAGAGCTCTATTCCATGTTTGACATTTCTACAATTCATAAACTAAAAGAGTAATTTAAATCTTTGACGTGAGAAACGAAAACCTCTTGAATATATTTCTTGGAGCAGTTCATCATTAATATTCCATGTATTCATCATGTCGAAAAATATGTTCAACCGAGAAAATGATGATTGAAGCTATTTTCCACTCATATTCCCAAACACAAATTCAATCAAAAACCCCAAAGTTTAAGCAATTCTTGGATTCGCTAAGAATGTCCCAGATGAATGCTTATATGTATCTTCAATATTCTCGCTCTATTCATTCATATGAGAACCTCATCATTTCTCATCCGAAGTAATCATTTTTCCTCCTTTTATTACAAAGCTCGTAAACGAGAAAATGTGATTTTTGTTCCAATTTTCTCACAGTAAGAGCGTTTGTTTAGAGTTAATCCGAATATTTTTGCAAAGAAAAAAGATGAAAAGGAGCGGGCGAAAAAACGAAGGAAGCATGCCTAATAAAATACTCATTTAGTAAAAAGCCGCCCTTAAGACTTCGCTTTAAGGAAGCCATTGGAAAAAATCATAGTAAAGCCGTATTCGCGATCAGAACCACACCACCAGAGAGAATTTTTTTGCACATGCATAATACATTCAAAGGAACACTGAGAACATAAAACCAAGGCGCACACAAAAGGTAAGAAAGAATGAATTCGAGAAGAGGTAAACACACACAAAAGTTAATAGCTTCTTTTTTCCATCTCACCAACTACCAGCCAAGCACCACCACCACCAGTTTATGTAAAACACATTCGTGTAAGAAGCACAAAAAAACTCAATTCAAGTATTTTTTGCTTTTGAATAAAAAAACAACAAGTTCAGTAAAAGACCCAGACCAAGACACTCGGTCTTGGTCTTATCGTCTTAAACGAAGTTTTAAGTGCCTATATGTCTAACATGCATAACGTGAAGAAGACAGCAAAACATTATGATTTAGCCTACATAGGAATTTTAGCAAGTTTGCTCACTACTACATAGTATATTATAGTACATCAGCTGCAAATACGTACGCAGTCATAGTCATATAGTCGTAGCGAAAAACACCACAAGAAATTCTTGACGAATCCTCCTCAAAAAACGCTTTTTTTTGTTTTGCATGCCTGGTTTTTTTTCGAAAAAGTTAGCGAATGCGAAGCAAGTTAGTATTAACTCACCAGGAGCTGCAAACTGAGAGCGTGAGCCGTGAGCTCACTTTTTTTTATTTCGCCCGCTCGCATTGAGGATACTAGAACGGACATACGATATGAAAGAATTAAAGAAAAAGCAGCAAAATAGTAGTACATAGGTATAGTAAATACAAGAACATCATCAGTTCACGTTTCTGTACCTCGTATCAAATTATACATATCCTTCTTGAGAAGATGTGCATGCGAATAACGTGAGAAATGTTCTACATGCCATATAAATGCAACTAAAGTGGACTCCTCTTCTTCTTCTTGGATGCCGAGCTGATGATGATCTCTTTTGCCTGGTTGAGCATTTATTCTTCTGTCCGAACAGATAAAATACATCATAATAATATCTCACCGTATTTACACTTTACTCGTGAATTCCTTTTGGTATTAAAAATGCACCAACCAACTACAACAACTTGTGGATAAGCAAGGTTACTTATGTATTTCAAAAGGATGACGGCTGCATTCTTTCAATAATATTTTGCTCAATTTGCTCAAAGATTACCAATAAGATTCATTTGTCTGTTCACCTATAAGCTCGCTGCCTTTGAAATATTTTTTTGGCAATGATGACATAACATGAAAGCCCTTGTTTTCAATAATATTATGTTATGCCTAATGCAATGTCCATAATATTTTGCTCGGCCAAAGCAGGACAACGGAGAACTCCCGTGGAGCATTGCTCTCCGTGATGCTATTTTTGAGGTGTTTGCAAACTGACTGAATGACCAAGTGACCACCACATTATTACCATCTTCTTCATTCATATCAAAATTATTATTAGATTCATAAGCCCTACCAGCAATATCCTCTGCAGTCAAGTCAAAGAGATGGCAATAAAGATAGCAAAAAGGGACCATCACCAGAAATAATGAATCAGACAATGATGGTGTACTTTTATTGGAGTGGTAAGCGAGAACATTATATTATAGAAGCAACAACGAAAAAGGCGGCATCGCATCATCATTTTTATAATGATCTCACAACAATGCCCGTGGATGCAGAATAATAAACTTGTCAACTGACGGTTGCGGTTGCAATATCCTAAGTTTTAATAGTAGTGAATGGACTTCTTTCTCTATGTATAAGTCACTCTCCTCAATTTGCTAAAAAAAGTCGTTCTTGTTGATAGTAAGTAGTAGCGATAATAATACCTAATCATAATCACAACCGCGCTCTGCCGTTGTGCTCGCTTGCACACTCACTACGCGCTCGTCTCCGTGGTCAACACTGTCGAGCGTTCTTTTTTGTGTGCATTTACTGATACTACTATATATTATGAAGATGATAAGGAGAATGCGAGCTATGTCATAGTCATGATTATTTGGACTCCATACAAAGCACGTCACCAACCAACATTTATTAAAACAAACGTGATGTAACTTGAAGTAAGCCAAAAATGTGTGATGGAAAAAAGGAGAGGGAGAGGATGAGAAATAAATCGTGTGTGTATATGAACGGGCGACAATATAAGCCCCAGTAAATATGGGACATGTGTGAGTGTTTTTTTATTTCTGTGAATACTCTAAAGCAAAACATGTTAACATAAAGCATCTTCATCGTCAGCTCGTTTTCTTCTCATTTAGACAATCTATTCTAGAGAGACAAAATGCATTTTTAGATACATTTTATTGCACTATACCATGCGATGCAGCAATCGAGATAGATGAGAGGAGTTAAATAGTTCAATTGAAATGTTACAGAAAAGGGAATGTCAATAACGATCTAGTGCGCGAATTCGCAATTTTTGTTATTCTTAGGCGAAAATACAAGGATTTCCACTCACCTTTTTTCACTTAATTAAAGTAGAGCATTATACTTCTACGGATAGACTTCTCGATTGAAACTAAGCTTTGTTATGGCTGCTGCTGCTGCTGATTGAGAATGATTACAGTGTATCGTAATGTAGGTGCCAATGAAGCTACAATTATTTTATGTAGCAGGTCCGTTCGTTACTGCTGCTACTGCTGCTTTAATTATGAGAAATCACTGGTACGAGTGTCACAAAGGAACAAAATGTTGTATGTATCCGCAGGGCTTTCCTTCAAAATTCATTTCTATTTAAATCATGAAAA
>JAHZNI010002182.1:0-17278 GCA_027744415.1 Seira ritae | reverse complement strand
CTGTGATTTTTCAAGTATACATAAAACTTTTCAAAATGTTGGGGTCAAAGATCAGTGATTTGATGCTAGCGGAGAAAAATGTTGTTGATTTTGTTGATAAGAATTTATTGCAGGAAAGGGAAAGGCTGAAGCAGGATGAATTAGAAACTGAGTTTGTGTGTAGTCATCTTGTAGGAGGTATTTTAGACTATCCTGTTATGATATCTCATGATTTTTGTGACATAACTACTGCATGGGATGTATACCTCGAGGCATTTACAAAGGCTACTGCGGCACAATTACCAAAGCGCCATGGATTCGGGATATATCCCAAGCCAGCAGAAAAGAACCAGAGACTGATAAAGATGCCTTTTAGGGGAGATGAGTTAACTATTAAACAATTCATGAATGCTATTGTACTCTGCTGCCCAAAACTAAGGAATCATATCATTGATTGTACCGAAGAATGCACTTCATCCGGTAGGCTTGAAAATCTTTACGTTATAATTAGCAACATTGTCATCATTAGAAATTATCTTTGGGTCTTTCTGGAAATATTCGAGTATGATAACAAGTAAGCAGAAGAAAAACATTATAATATTATTCTGACTCACATAATTTAAATAGAAAAAAATCTCGAAAAATCTCTGTTGATAGACCTAAGCTGAAAGAGGAATACAAAAACTTTTGTGAACTTGTGGAAGTTATTTCTGAACAAATGCTGCAGTTCCAAGCCAACCTCTTGACCACATATATTTTGCATGATGAGCAATCACAAAATTGGTCTTCACATCAGCCATATTATGAGGGCGAGAGAGGATCCCCAACTATACAGATGTGGGCATATTTCTTGAAATGTAAGCTAATCAAACCCCCTAAAATGTTGATCTTTAATTCTAGCTCTGCTTGGAAAAATTTAATGGTGTAATTATTCTTAAATTGTAAATTGTTCACGATGCAGCTTTCCAGAGGGACATGTGGATAAAAATGCCTCCTCAGTTATCGCAAAGAATTTTTGCCATAATCATTAATGACTCTTTGGCAATTTTAACCAGCCGCTATTCAAAAGTAACTATCTTTTTAAATGTTCTTTGAAATTAATTTAAATAGTTTGGTGTGCATTTAAAAGTTATCTTGAACTTGTCATTTTTAAATTCAAGATAAAACCTACAGAGGGAACTAACACCCAGTTTGTATGTGATATTGTCAACATATTAGCTACCGTGGAAGAATTATTATTCTATGTTTGTCCCGACATGGCTTCCGTGTGCGGTCAAGCAGATCCCTCTACTTCGAAAGTTTTATTTTCAATTCATTTGAAATGCCATTGTTTGGCCGCATCGCTTCTATTGGTTGGATGCCCACTTGAAGTATTGTACAAGGTGGAGATTTGATGAATATTTTATTTTTAATCTTCAATATTCAATGAAATATTAACTATCCATAAATCCTTGGTATACTTTCTCCAGTCATTTCGGAGGGGACTTGCCACATGCTGTTTATTCGAAACAAAGAAGAAAGACACCTCCCGTCTCACCGATGTTTCATGGATGTCTGTTCTGTCTTTCCTTTGTCCCAAGTTTTACCCAACGAATCTGGAATATGGGGATTGGGAGCTACTCTTTCATATCAAAATATTGCGTGCACAACCAGCAGCAAACTGGGCATTGGTTTATAAGGTATGAAAATGGGATTTGCGATTTAAATTTTCCTGATGTATTTGACGTAACCAATAATAATAATAATGATACTAACTCTACACCACGTGCCCATTATATATTCATGATAGCTTCTGTTTTGTTTTTTTAATGTGATGTATTCAGGTTGTTACAATGAACAATTGTAAAATTGCAAAATTCATTTTATCCCTGTTCCCCTCTGTTGTCGCACCAGCCAATGACTTCCTGCTGGAGGGCAAAGCCTTTCAGAGATGTAAACACGCCTCTTGCATGGAAGCAGACTGTCATGGACTACCCAAATCAATCGCTAATCACTTAGCCGCATCCTGCACGCTATATATCATTGCTCATGCAACATCGAAGGCTAACATGGTTTCCGTTTACCGTTCCATTTTCCCAAAGATAAAGGACTGGAGTGTAATGGATAAAACCCAAATTTGGAATAGCAATAGCCGACCCGTCTGGTTCCAATGTTTGATTGATGTGATTCTTCCAATATTGAAGACATGCGTGCAGTCTCTCTGTCTGAGCATTTCTGAGTATTTGTTTGAACACGCAAAGCAGGAGGAAGATGCTCAAGTAGGAGGAGGGGCGACGACGACGAGCGATGGAGCAAAGTCCTCGATTGCGAAATCTTCATACTCCGAAGATATGAATACACATTTTGTAATTGAGTTGCTCAACACCCTAACCGAAACTTTGTCAGTTATTCCTCGAGGATTCTTTTTGGTTTGTGAAGAAATGGATGACATGATCCCAAGAAAATTCCTTCCTGTTCGAAATAATGTCGCAAGTCATTTCCTGGTCACTGGGTTATACATGCTGCTCCAAATTGGAGGTGGAATTGCAAGTTCTATTGTTCATGTTCCCCCACCCGTACCGGTAGTGCCAGAGCCTCCTCCCGCTCCTCCTAAGAAAAAGACAAATGAATCAGCTAAGAAATCTTCTAAGAGTGCTTCTAAAGGTGACGAAAAAGCTGCTCCAGCTAAAGATACCAGTGTTTCCAGTATATTTGAGCCTCATCTTTTTTCTATTGCCGAAAGGCTCTGTCATTTGGATGATCCGGTTTTTGATCAAGCTCTGCACAGGCTTGTATCGCAAATCGAGTCAATGTAAGTAATGGCATCTACCTAGGTAGAATTAATTATGACCTAACGCGAAGGTGATGTTGCAATTATTTTGATAAATTTAGGATGAAGCAAACTAAATTGGATGAGATCAAAGCCCAGCGTTCGCACGAGTTCACATTAGAATTGGAAATAGCACATTTAAAGTCGGACTTCCTGTTAGAGGAAGTCGAAGGACAGCTCAGTTTACGTGTGGTGTACTGGTTTTTAATAACTCACGGTGACGTTGTTGAGGAGTATATAACTGGTAGCATTCTGGGAGTCGGAGACCCATCCAATCTAATGGATTCCGGGAAAGGAGGAAACGTTTCATCTCAAAGTCATACGATGGGAAAGGGCGAAAACATGCAGCAGAAATCCGACATTGATTCGGGAAATAAAGGCATTTTGAAGAAGAAAGAGAAGACGGGTGATAGTCAAGCCGATCAAAAACCTGGAGTTATTAAAATTGCACCTCGGATTAGGACAGCTTTGAAAAATGTTAATTTTATCCATGATTTTCACTACGTGAATAGATATCGCACTTTCGACGAGGTGAGTAGACGAGACGATCTTATCACAGCTGGATAACGAAATGCTGGCTAAGCATAACTAAAATTAAATGTATTCCAACTTTTTGTAGATGATTTGGCATGCTTCAAGTTTAGACTGGGTCCAGGCCATCAGGCATTGTCGGATGGGGCTGAGGAAAAACGTTGTCTCAAAATTGTTGGAAAGGAGATGGGAAATGCAGCCTGAGCTATTCTCTGGAATTACTTCTGGTGCAGATATGAAGGATGAGAAAATGCGACATTTGTATAAAATGGTAGAAGAAATTAAAGCATTAATCGTTGCTTGAAAAATATGTATTTAGAATTTAGGTCACCCTGATTATTGTGCATATATTATGCAATTTACTAGTCTAATTGTCAGATTTATGTTCGCGAAATGTTTTTAAGTGTACTATTTTCGGAGAAATACAGTAAAATGGCTTCTGTACCTACATTCAGTTGGCATTGACCTATCATGTATCATCGAAAGTGTTAAAGAGATGCGCATTTTCATATTTGACTTTTTATCGGGTACATTGTCATCGAATCAAATCCCTTCACATTTTACGAAAACATTCGTTCCTTCGTTTCAAGTGCAACTTTGTTTTCACCAGGTGCAAAGTTCTGGACCGGACAATGACGATTAGCTTTAATATTACAGCTAAATACAAAGTATCATTCACTTAAACAAACTTAAGCAATCCTTTAATTATTCTCATCGATGTTGCCCGCATGACAGCTACCCGTCCCATGCACCTGTACTCACTTACATGCTTTTTGTAGGTGGCTTTCCAATGAGATGAACATGAATAAGATCTGCATCAAGCTGAATGCCAACATGCTCTCTCATCTCATTCATTTTGTGGAGTGTATGAAAAGGTTATTTAAATCATTTAATTGCAATCGAATAATATGCATAATAGATAATACGTACTCACATTCGGTACGTCCAATGTATGCTTTTGCTGAAAAATTACGTTTTAACAGATGTGCTTGAGGATGTAAAGGGCAAAAGGTTATCAGAATCACAAAAAAAGAATTTCGAGAAAATGCTGTAAAGGTTTTCCATGAATAAGTAAAAAATGTACATGAATCTGTGTAATGTATCAATCCAAGTTTCTCCTGATTCTCTATATCGCTTTTTCCAACAACAGGAACAAAATCCCACAACTTGCCAAAAATGAAATGCTCTTGTCAATTACATTTTTCTGTCATTTTAATTTCATACATATTCCCTAATGCGTTCCATTGTATTGTAATATATAAAATAAAGTAGATGTTTCCTTTTTTATTCGTATTCAAACAAACAACGTGACTCACGGAGAGGCATCATTTTGCTCAGCTATGTTTTTTTGCGCAATATCTTTTACTTTTAAAAGTAAGGCTATTGTTTGCCATACGAAGCTAACTTGTACTATTGACTTACATTTACATTTAATACGCAATCAAACCCAATGACAAATCGGCAGATGTGTTCGATTACTTAGTTCTTAGCTAATAATATCAAAAGGTTTTTTCATGGAACTAAAATCCGCAGCAAGTGAGTTGCATAAGTTCAAATCATGTTTTTCTCCGCTCGTTTGGAATGTATGAATTTTTAGAGGAAAATTTCAATCAAAAATACAGAAACGTCTGGATAGTTATGTGAGCCCATTTTGTTCATCACTTTAATAAACTCGGGTTTAACATGGGAACCTAGTAAAGCGGCTCGTGGGCAGCGAGCGAGTAGGTACTAAATAAAAAATATCTAGGACATGTGTGTGGTACAAACTCATTTCGAAGTTTGCCTATCGCATTTTGTTTTGTGAAAGGATTTTCCGTATCTGACATTTGCAAATTTTGATTTTGTGGTTTACTTTCCCATTTGATTGCATCACACTACACACTCACTCGTAAAAAATCCAAAAAGTCATGCACACTGTCATGCAATGTATAACAAGCAAACTTTTAAGTCAATTTTAGTCATCTGTCAAAATTACACATTAGCTCTGCTTTGCTTGAGGCAATAGGGATAGGGAATTCACTGTAAAAAATCTTATTGCGGGGATTTTAATACGTAAAGATGCTCTGGGCTCTAATATTTACCTATATACTTCAGTGTTTTGAAAATTGAAGCGCAGTTTTAAAGATTTACCAATTTCCTTGTTAATGCTGTAGTTTTGACGTCAATTTATAATGACATCCGCGAAAGCTTGAGCACCAAACCTGCTGGATTGCGTAGTCTCCAGGAAAATGCTCCCATGTTGATGGGTAGGTACATATAATGTAATGTGCTTAGAGTCTTGCATGTTGCATGCTTTATAATGATGCGGTGCGATGTGCGATGGTCAAGAGGCTGTGAATATGCGCTGAAATTTAAAGTTAAAACTGAAGATGTACATGGGCTAGGAAGGAAAGTTGCAATTCAAGTGCTGATATGAGCGTCTAGATCATCATTAGTAATATCGCAGAATGTTATGAGCCATGAAAACAGGATTCCAGGCGATAACCTTGTTTTGAAATTGATATTGTCCTCATTTTGAATCGCTGATGTTGATGTATCTTTCTAAAACGTCTGACCTGATGCAATAGAAAACATAGCAGACTAAAAAAAACTTTCCAATAGTTTGATTTTCGAAACTTCATGC
Source organism: Seira ritae (assembly GCA_027744415.1). Taxonomy (NCBI): domain Eukaryota; kingdom Metazoa; phylum Arthropoda; class Collembola; order Entomobryomorpha; family Entomobryidae; genus Seira; species Seira ritae. The sequence goes on along the minus strand of JAHZNI010002182.1, from coordinate 11,336 downwards.
TAAAAATGTACCAATATATTAATATATTTATGATAATGAGTCGAACTCGATTGAAGTAATCAAGTTGTGAAGTTAGAAAACAAATATTTTAGTGAACTTCAAATATTTTTTTTGTAGTTCAACTATTTAAATAAGTCGTGGTTGGTTAAAACTTTTTTCAAAATTCTCAATTCACAACAAAATCCAGAAAGATGTTTGCACTACAAAATCATTTCCATGCATTATTTTGTGATGCCAAGTTGGATATTGCAGATCTCCACGAATATCTCAAAGCAAACTCTTTACATTTCATTTTTATCGACAACTTAAGTCGATATTAAAAAGCAACCGGACTGCTTTTTTAAACAGGTCGAATCTGTTATCCCGCATGGACTAAATCATATTATGCCAGCTAAGAACATTTTAGCCTTTTATATCTATGTTACGGTCAAGGTTGAATGATGGTGATTTCGATGTCCTTACAATAATGCTCACTCGTCACTCCACACATCTATCGGAAGTTTTATGGATTGCTACATCAGCTCAAAATGATTAATAACAAACAGGATGAGATGAGAGGACGAGGACAAGATGACATTTGATTTTTACAAAAGGATTCGCGAAACGTGTGGGGTTAATACACACAATTGATTCACAGAATTCAGTTGACATCATCACAGGTAGGAACAAAAGAGAAACGAAATCAAATCCAAATCCTAGAAGAGCGAGGGAATAATAATACACGGTTCAATCCAATTTGCGTAGAGAAAGTGGAAAACTTTTTTGAGTCTCTGTAGGAGATCGATTTCTCAGAAGAATTATGTAAGCTTTAAACGCGTGAAAATTGGTTTTTAGAATAGAATCCTCTTGAAAAAACACGAGATTTTTATTTATTTTCGTTATTTCTTTCCTACCTGCGAAACGAGCTTCTATTAAAAGAATTCATTATAATCCACTGTACAATTTATCTGAAGAAGTAAATAGAAAATGCAGAAACTGAAATGATCTAACATCATCATCATGATCATCCTCTTTTGCATTTAAATCCTCTTTTGCAATGCAACAGGATAATAATGTGTTCGATGGCCGATTCAATCGGGGGATATAATGATGATCCTGCTCTGGCCAGACTGATTGAGTTTTTCTCATGGCTCGATCTTAACTTGTTGCATCACCCTTTGAAAAGTCGTCTAATTTCTGCTAATTCAGTTTTGAATGAAGTAAAATATCCCTTTGTATTATGAAATATAAATGCATGTATATGATCAAACTCGCATATCTTTGGTTTTTATGGCTTCACTGTCCATCCCTCTTCATTTTCATTTTTTTCTTCCTCAACTTTACTTCGAAAAATATTCGCATATTTTTTTATTTACATGCCGTTTTTTTGCTCGTGTAACGCGAAACGATGATGGCCATCACAGATTTTTTATTCATGTTTCTTAAGTAAGGAAAAATGTGACCAAAATCAGATAAGTTTCTCAAGCAGGATCAGAGAGTGAGTTTGACAATAGCGAATATTTTGGTGATGATGATGATACCACGAGATGCTGCTGGTTGCTTTCTGGTCTGGTATCAATATTCCATTCACATTCGCTTCAGTCAGCAGAATAAAAAACGTCCCTTTTGCTCATTACATTCTTTTGCATTCATCCAATCTATCCATCCATCCTACTCCCTTCACCTTTCATTACCTCTTGAGCAGTTGTTGTTGTATGAAAGAATGGACGTCTTCTCTACCTGGTACTGTTGCGTTGCGCATTGATGCTGCTGCAGCAACAACGTGACATTGTTTGCGACTTGCGAGATATGCAACTCACAAATTGTTTGAAAGCCACTAAAATATCGTGGCTAATATGCTTATTCATTGCGTTGCTTTGTGGCAAGCGCATTAAATTATAGTTCTCTACTTCTTCTCTTTTTCCCTATATGAACTGTTTATGCACGAAAATATAATATTAATTTTTATGTACTAACTGCTACGGCTAATCTAATGGCCTCCTCACTTTAGGAACGACAAAACTACCTAAAGTAGTCATTCTTATATCAATTTGAACTAGGTAACCACTGCAGTGGACGAGACGCTAACATTTTTCTGTTCCTTTCCTTGACGGTACGTACGGTATATCGAGACGCCAGCGGAATAATGATTCGGCTGCTAGTGGTCTCCTCACTGTCGTTCATCCATTCATTTTTGCACATTGAAAACACCAACCCATCGTGATTACTGATTACGTTAAAAATATATCGACAATCAAAATACCTACATGTTCATTGCATTCACTTTGCTTGAAACATACAGATTATCGCAAATTGTCATCGCCGCACCAGCAAAAACATAACGACTATAAATTTTGCATCAAATAGGCAGTATAAATAAATGTGTACGAGTCTCTAAAATAAAATTCCTTGCCCTCCGCTGAGAGAAGTAGATGCAAAAACCGACCATACCTTTAACTGCAACCACGTTAATGATCATGACACGGTACTTCTTCTTCTTGAGACTTTATCTGAAATTCTACATTTTTTAAATCTATGTAGTCTATTTTTGCCTTGCTCGATGCATGTAGAATGTAGATGTATCCTAGAGTCCTCCTCCTATCAGCAGGAATTAAATGGTTAGTTTTGATAAGGTAAAATGCATACAGAAGTGGTTGAGAATCAGTCAGCTTAAGTAAATAATGCATAGAAAAATTGACAACTTTCGGGCAATTACTTTAATGACTCCTCATGTTAAGAAGCAATCATCACTTTTGAATTGCTTCTCCTTTTTTGTTGCTTTTTAATACTACTTTTATCACATTCATTGAACAACAGCAGCCTTTAGGGGGACAAGGTTTTATATTTTTTTGCAAACCACTTTTTAAATCCTTCATACGTGGGCATTACGTGCTCAGACTGAGACCGAGAACGCTTTTTTATTTAAAAACACTATAATTTTTTTAGATAATTATCTATTACTTGCAATTACATACGTGTATGTGGCATTTATGGATGGGAATATACTCACTCCACCATTCCCTATCACCTTGATAATAAAAAAGTGTCAACTACAGATAATGCAGCTGCAATAATATGCATGCTTGAGCATGATAGAAGGTGAGCAGTATGATATGGATATGAGAGGAATGGATATGAGTGAAGTTTATTTTAATCAAAATTAATCTAACATTGCATCTGTGCCATCGTAATCATATTCTCATATTATCATAATATAATACAATACAACTAGGTATATCTATCAATCTATCTACCTATGTTTTTGCAACAGGGGAAGAGTTTATGTAACAATGATTTAACGCATGAGATCAATATAAGCATTCTGCACTTTTGAATTTCAAACATTGTATCAAGCACTTAAACCATGCCCTATGTAAGTTAAACCGAGTAGATTTCACGGGAAATACAGCAGTACGATTTCTTGCCTATCACACTATCACATCACGCAGATATTTATTGTGTCTTTCATGACAAGTTTTTAGAGATAAAAATGGCCGAAACAGGTATGAAAAAGCTCTAAATGGTTTTAGATAACCCTCAAATTTTATCCGCTTCTTCGAAAATGTCACCAATTTCGTCAGGTTGGACAATGGCTCAAAGCAACAAAGTCCAACGAACAAAGTACCTACATATTTCATCTTAAATTCATGTCATCATAATTATATTGCAGAATTTCTGTGCAGAAAAAATGATGCGGAAAGTTCGTGATTTGTAATTTGCATGGGCATGTGTTCAAATCACGTCAAAGTGGAAGCGCAACGATTTGCGAGTTAACGCACATCAAACGAGCGAGCGAATAACGACAACGAACCGATCGAACGCATGTGTAGGTTATGTTGACAAGACTTTGATGGCTCTTCATGTAGAATGCATGTGCCAATATGAGAAAAGTAGGCAATCAATGTCCATTTCACACGAAGACACTCATTCGCGTTTTATGCCCTGAAGGTAAACTAATAAATATTTTAACTGTCATACACACTACATTTAGCGAAGTGTTGTTAAAAATATTCAGACTTTTTATAGCCCCGCTTCACCACCTCATGTCTACTCCTAACTAAAACTACATAAAGCGATGGCGATGATGTTGCATGTAAGTCGAAGTGGGTACGTGTTAACTGCCTCCTCCTCCTCTAACCAACAAAACATCCAACAACCTACGACGATCAAAAAATCGCCAATGAAAAATTCTTGCAGTGTCCTTCGTTTGTCTGGGTTGGTTTTGAATGTGTGGTCCTTTCCTTTTTATCGTGTGGATGCATATAAGCGCCTCTGTTGCTGTCGCTTGTAGGTCGACAATTACTCCAACGAAAAAAATAATGAGTGGAAAATCTATATATATCCCTTGAACAGATTTGTATCAAGTGCATTATCATTGCCATTTGCGATTTATTATTGTCACATATTTTACGTATTGTGTGATCATATTATTCTGTTTGTAAGCATAGTTGGCCAACCCAATAATATGATATCGAATTGCGAACAATCGGTGAATGAAAATGAATTTTGTATGCCAAGAAGAATGCGTGGTAGTAGCGGCAGTCTTGACAGCTTTCGAAATCGCTGTAATGTGTGACAATGACAAAAATAGTACGGCAACCAACCACAGACCTATTTTTTCGAGAAAAGTGGTGATACAATGTCACACCAGGTTTTGTATCAGTATATTTTCTGCTTTTGCCATTTAATAATAATGCTATATGTTGCAACAAAAAAACTTTCATAATTTTTTTGTCTGCATTTTTACAGGATTTTATTGTGATTGGAATGTTGTGTTCTTTTGAATTGTTTATTTATAACATTATCCACTTGACAACGCATGAGATCAATATAAGCATTCTGCACTTTTGAATTTCAAACATTGTATCAAGCACTTAAACCATGCCCTATGTAAGTTAAACCGAGTAGATTTCACGGGATCTGCATTTTTACAGGATTTTATTGTGATTGGGATGTTGTGTTCTTTTGAATTGTTTATTTATAACATTATCCACTTGACAGTCGAAAATAAGTATAAATCCTTTGAAATTGGCATGCAAAACATGAAACATGAAGATAAACAACTTTTTTATTTTGAACTCTGTGTGAATGATTCCTAGAAGCCGCGGCACAATGTTAATTCCATTACTCCAAGAATTTTTCCAGGAACCCAAGTAGTACCTAGTATCCCATGACTTAGTCAACGAACTTGAACGAGCATTGCATTCGTTTCACACGAATGACTCATAATTCATTTTGCTTAAAAAATCTTAATGAGAAAAACGAATCTGAACTGAAGGACGGTATATATGATCATGATCACTGATCACCAAAAATATGTATCTACGTACCCACACAACAAAATTTCTTCGATTCAATGATTCAACCATATCTCATGCAAAATCATGCGTTTTGTTTGCTACCTACTACCTATGTAATGTAAATAGTAGTAGATTGTGCTTTGAGTTAACTAAAGAACAAAGTAAACTATGTAGCTTTGAGAAAAGTGGAGTTATCATTCATGTCTTGGAAAATCAAAAGTGTTCATGTCAAATTAGCAACTAATACTGAGAGAAAAGCGATACGATATGCATGCATGTGCACCAATGCAATTTCATGATGAATTTGTAAATCAACAAAACCAGAGAGTAAAATCAAAGGTTTCATTTGCAGCTGACCATAGGTCTTGAATCATCCCAGTGGTGCAATGCTTGCTTCCTCTCTGGAAAAGTGGTTGCGGCAGCCCCTGAAATGCAAAGTAGTCGGCTTCATATGCCCTAAAAGTTGCATTTTTGTCCGTCACGGGCTTCTCCATTCTTTTTCATACATACATCCTGTCTTTCTTTCTCTCTTTCTGACAGTTTACTTTCATTGGTTCTCCTCCACAGCTCGAGCTCCTTGCACTCAAGAGCCCATGTAAAAAGCTCCCAAATGTCTTTTGTACAATTTTTGATCAGCAGTCTGAATCTTAAACACGTTTTAAAAACCAGCCAAAAAACCAATAGAATAGATTTTTTTAGTTGAACGAAGAATTTACAGTAAAAAGGGTACAACAAGTTTTGTAATGCAACTGCAACTTCGCCAAGACTTGTTTGCTGCTTTTATATATACCTTGCCAGCCTCTAAAGCTCTCATTTTCAATGATCCTAGTCGATATCCTTGGAAAGAAATAGGAAATCCAAAAAAATACATGCTCATGTACAAGTGTTAAGCATGAGGAATAGGTAAATGCTGAAATACGGATTATATGGGTATGTTGCTCAATTTTCAGATTTTCTTTCGTCATTGCATTACATTTTGCTTATCCTTTTCTCAGACTAGCTCTACCACAACCACACCTCATTCATTTTTTTCATTTTGAGACTGATTTAAAAATTTCAGAGATCTAATAAGATGAAACTGAGATCTGAAAAGATCGCCGTATCCTTCTCGCATCGACTGATTTTATAAGTTTAAACAGCTGAATTGAGAATATAAAGGGAGACGTAGGGATAGCTAACAAACTAGGCTGACTGGCATGTACCTCAATCTCAATCAAAGAATCCAAGACAAAGGAAACCTTTTGTATGCATCGCAGAGTGAGTGAGTGAGAATGGTATTATGCACTTTTAGAAGGGCAACAAAACCTGGTGCAAGGGCCTTGTGATTTTTATTACATGCTCTTTTTCGTACCGATACGTAAGCTGCTCATAAAAGAGGTCCGCTTTTACCGTGCACACTTTAACATGACCAACATAATATAACACAAAGTTGCACTGTTTCATGCTACTTGTTATCAAATCCCTTGCACTGTATGCAAAAGCACTGCAAAACAAGGCAAAATGATTTTTAAATCAATTTCTTGCCTTTAATTCCCACTCTTTAATACAAAATGAGAAAGACAAAAAAATAAATAGTGCTTTTACAATAAAAACAAATTGATGATTCCAATGAATTCGCAGCATATACAATACAATATGCAATGCACAAGTTATTGATAATGCCTCTGTCTGTCTGTACGTACAGGTGAGTATTACAAAGTATTTAATGACTTATGCACCAATCAGTGAAATAGTGATACATAAATAGGTAGGGATCCCAATAAATGTAAGGTTTGTACTTTAATCAAACCTTAATAGATTTTTGTTCGCACTCGTGTGAAGTGCATTGGATAAAGTCAATAATATTTACCTAGGCATGGCATTACACATCATATCAAACAAAAACGGAGAAGAGTGAATTTACTACAGGAGCAGTAGCATCAGCAGCAGCGAGATTTTTTTGCTTACTTTTTCCTTCAGACTTCCATCTGTCAGTGGTATTGAATGTGATGTGATTATCAGTACTTATATAGTTGCCTGCAGTTTCTAAAATATCGTTACCTGCTCTATAATGGTGATGATCATGATGATTATTCCTCTGTTGTTCTTCTGTCCAACATTCACCAAGCCATTTAGCCATTACATAGTACGTCCATTTAAGTGTGCCCATCATATCATCGTATGGCAAATCATGTTGATCATACGTATCTCACGAACGAAGCATGCTTGTGGCTTTACTATGTTTCTTTTATGATTTTGACTGAGCTCAGCTCTCAGCCAGGCCAGGGAAAAAGGCCAGTGCCAGTGCTCACCCTGTCAAAAGCGAAAACTCTCTTGTGAACAGATGCAATGCTCAACATACGCACATCAAAGTTAAAATCCCATGTAGTAACGTAGTATAGTATAACATTATTATCATCATCATAGTAAAGTAGTAGCTGTAGTAGTACCTACTATATCTCTAGTAAATAAGATGATACACATAGAGAGGCGGAGTGGTTGGTTGGTAGACGGTCGCGAGAAAAAAAGTTTTTTTTTCAAGACCTCTCTTTTTTCCATCGCCATAAGAATATTCCATTTCATGTGAACATGCACAGATCCAATACATGATTGTATCATGCAATAATAATAAATGGCAAAATGTGCAACTGTGTAAGAAAGAAAAGCAGCAGCAGCAGCATAACTATATACTCAGTCAGTCAAATCAAATGCATAAGGTTCGTATTGTAAAAAGAGACTGAAAAACTTTAATGTGTTTTTTGTGAATACCATTAGGCAAAATGTGTGAGCATCTCTCCTCAAGAATTACGAAGCAAAAAGGAGTAAAGGGAAATAATACGCGAAGTACTACCACAATTACGAATATATTGCTTTAAACATTTAGCAGGATTTTCTGCTACCAAAAAAACTCCCTAGCTCGCTTTTGCTGTCTTGTCTTTCCACATATGTACGTATTTGATTTCATACAGTTCTAAAAGGTGTATGAGTTTGATGAGTTTTTGTAAAAGTATTTGAGAGAGCGAGCGTGTGTGTGTCTGCGATAATACTGAGAACTTCATCGAAAAAGAGAGAGAAAAAATACATTTTATGTTTTAGGGTTTTACGACAGCCTCCTAGCACACACATTGAAACACACAACATACATTGTAAATACAAAAAAATCTGTGTAGTATCTCTCTCTCTCTTTTCTTGTATATCTTTGTTAATTTATCCAATTCATCTAGAAAAAAATATCTCTTCAAGTAGCCAAAACCATATCCAAAAAAGCTAGCTAGCGTATAGGATAAGCAGAGAGAAACTGTTGCTGCCGCTACTTCGCAATATTATTGTTATTATCATTATCACCATCATTTACCATTTTGTGCAGACCTCTAAGGCTACTCTTCAAACTGCTAAAAAGCTAGCTAGCTAAAAAACTAGAGGACACGTCTATAATTTTAAATAATATTAAATATTGAGAAGAGAAAAAATTAAAATTATAGCAATATTTTAGTTCGTAAACAAATTTTGGTGTAAAGAAAAATGTGAGTGTCCGTGTGCTAATTATATTATCCATGTGAATAATCATCTTTAAAAATTAATCATAATCAGCTTTTGCAGAGATTAGTCTTTCACGCTTAAAAAAAAGTTGCTGCAATCAGAAGATAAAATACAGGAGTAAAATGATTTCCGATATCGGAAAGGATTTCAAAAAAGTCGTCGTCGTCGTCGCGAGAAAAACATTGGTTTAGGCAGAACTTTGTGGTTTGCTTGGTTGATGTGGAACGGGTGTTTTGTTTTTTTTCGGTTTTTGGGAAAAGTTCAGAAAATCAGCTCGAAGCAATCTTTTTGAAATTCATCCTACCGGAGACAGCTGGCAGCTAGTTCGGGAAATAGTCGAGGAGTTTACTGATTACCATCATCAGTAAAGTGTGTTAGGTCAATCTGTCATTAAATTTTAACAAATCACTCATCAATCTACAATCAGCAGTCTGGCTCGAGAAAATTTTAATTCCATCACCTGGTCAGCCGCCGTCGTCGCCATTCAAACTTCTTCTGTTTCTGGGATAGAAGAATGGCACTTGTGGAAGGTGCAAAGTATAAACTGTCATCTCAGGTTAATCAGTGTGGAAACAAAACAGTGATTTTCGTTAAGTTAACCGATTCTGCTCTAAGGGCCATTGATGAATACTTAAAAATACAGGTGAGATTCTCATCATCCCTTTCTCTATTTCTATTTGTAAATATTATGTTTGATCAATGTAAAGATGAAATGAAGAAGTACTGAAGGAGATAGAGTTAAGTTAGAGATTTCAAAGTCTTCGTTTTCTCTTTAAATCGGAAATGGGAGACGTGGCATTTCAAAGTAGGAGGTTCAAAGTGGATGAAAGCCTTTGTTTAAAAGTAATTTACTCAATTGCAATGTTGCAAAGCTGAGTTTTTTTCGTTTTGAGGAGAAAGGGGAATTCATAACTATAACTATAACTTGAGAATCGTAATTTTGACAGGTCTTATCAGATATCGGAGTTATTAACATTATTAACGATAAGCTTGCATCGATATTCCATTTCTATAAGGGAAAGGTTCTTCCCAAAAATAATGGTGAAAGGTCTCCTCAACTTCTTTCTGGCGTTTCACAATTAAGTTAATTATTCCTATTGCTCCAAACTCCAAAATATTTTAAATGATAGCTCTATGGATTGGTGTGATATTCAAATTAAATTCTAATGAAAGATTATTCAGTTCGCTAGCACCGAAGATCTGCGTCAAAAAGTTATTAAGTCATTCTTAATTTTAAAAGCTCTGCAGCTGATAATAAGATTGTAGTTAAATGAGATTCGTGCCTCGTGCATATTTTCTTAAGTACAAGATTGCATATTTTATGCGGAAAAGCCATGTTTAACTAGCGAATTAAACTGTAGTAAAACTGAAGTTATCAGCTCATTTAAACATCTGGGTTCGTTGTATTACTTTACAGTAATTTTTTAACATATTTCAGTTTAATGCAAGAGTCGCGTTAGGCAAATTCATTCTATTCTTCGCAGTACTGGCAATCATAATAAATTTTACAAGTTACTGTAGTTGAAACCGATAAGAAACCAATATACATAACCAGCATTTGAAAATTGTAGAGATAATTTTTGGACATGTAAATGAGAGAGGAAAGAGGGTCAAAAGAAATCGACAGTAAAGAATCACCTGTTTCATGCTGTGGTTTTATGGTTTGATGGTCGGTCGGACGCTGGCTCATTAAAATGTAATTTCAAATTTTGGAACCGCTTCATTACTGACTTGACTAACCTATTTTGTGTACAGAGCGAAACTTGGACGTTTCAGATTCTGCGAAAGGAAAACCACACACAGGCCTGGCTCTGACTGTTCTTTGTACATTTTACACAAGTACAAATCATACAATTTTTCCATTTCCACTTATCACGTCGGAGGGGGACATTGCATAGGAAACCATATCTCGCTAAATAATTAATAATATGATCGATTCAATGAAGTCCTTCCTCTTTGCTCAGCCACTGAAGAAATTTTCATTCTTTTATGAGGCTTCACTTTCAAGTATATCTTACATGCATGATATTAAAAAACGGATAGCATAATATATTCTATTGCATGGTACCGGTACCATTATCATTTACCATTGCCATCATCATCACATCACCTTTTTGTCTCTGACATGGGGAACGAATGTAAAGGAAATGAGTCAATGAATCCTCCACGGCCATAAAAAAGCGAGAGAGGAAAACCCAGTGCAGGTCAAGTTTAAAATATGTATTTTAAGTTTTAGTTTTAGACGGTGTATTTGACTAGAGAGGAGAAGAAGAGGCGTTGCGTTTCATAAAAAACATAGCTGTAGTAGTAATGTAGCTGCAGTAAGTAAGAAATGACAAGACAATCGTTGATGTGAGGCATGAGCTTTTGAATTTAGCATGTTTTACGGGATGAACCAATTAGGTATACGTACTTGTATATTGAAGTGCGTTCATTTTGTCACACTAACATAACTGGGGAAAAAAGACCCAGACGACTCGACTCAACTGAACCAACTAGTATGTTTTGCTATTTAAATGCATATCTTCTTCAACAATT